>WEKY01017129.1:15280-49403 GCA_013390045.1 Picathartes gymnocephalus | reverse complement strand
CCCAGATATTTCTCACTGCCCCAACTCCTCCTGAAAATACAAAGAAGGTGAAGAGTAAGGTTGACACAGTCCTTCCCCTCTCTGCAACACATGCCATGTACAGCAACCTACATGATCTGTGCCTAAGCTCTACATTTTCCCTAGGCAAGCAGCATCAACTCAAACACAAGATAAAATAAGTCATGCCAAAAAAAATGTTGGGAAATAACCATTAAAAAGGGCATCTGGAGGAAAAAAGATTGTCACATGGAGGTGAGAAATGAAGGGCTCATGTTCCACAGTGGACAAGGAGGTGCAGATAACCAAATCCCTGTAAGCCAAAGGCCACCGTATCGTCTGTGTCCGAAGTTTGGCATATATAAATTTCTCCTAAATATGTGACGCTCTATCACCATGAATGACTATGACAAGGTTAGACTAATAAAATATGGTACTCCTTAGGACTCCAAATTGGATCTGTAAGTCATGATGTGGATTAGGCCCTTCATTTTAAAAAATGTAATTCATGATTAAGTAACTTCTTATCTCTTAGGCCAAGCAAGAGATCCTTGGAAAAACAGTCCAATTTTTCCATATAATTAAAATGGGAAACAGTTACAACAAAGACTTAGTTTCAGAAAAACAGTTTTACTGGCATTATGCACTGTGAAAACGATACCTTAGTCAGACAATTAAAAAAGTTTTGAGCTGATGTCCAAAAAGTACTTTGGAAATAATTTTCTACATTATAAAATCACTAAACAATTCATTACTGTCAAAGTCATTCACTACAGAATATCATTGACTCTAATTCAGATCTCCTGAGCAATACATGTGCAAAATACATGTGAAGTGTCCATTTCTGAGGATCCCTGTAAGCCATATGCAGCAGGAACACTTCATGGAACTTTCCACTGCTGGTTGCTTTCCTACTCTCTCAGTGATTTCTTTCATGTCGTTATGCCTCAGTGGCTGTTAGGTGAGGGAACTGGATACAATGCTGGTAGACTATAGTGATCAGTCAGTGGAAATTGTTTTGCTTTTTTTGCACTGCTTCATTTACCTTCCTGTTTGAACTTCTAAATCTTTTCTGTCAGCCTCTGCATTTCATCTTTCCATGCACTTTAAGAGTTGAGTTTGGGATGGGGATTACTATCTTCAAAACTGCCTGGGTATACAGAGCTTTTTTTTCCCTCCTTTCAAAAATACCACATTTTGCTAAGAAAACATTGTGAGAGATTCTTTGTATTTTGCTAAATCCTGCTGTTCTTAGTGAGGATAGTATGTACTAATGGTGATAAAATCTCACACACTCTAAGATCCATTGGCCCCAAATAATTTCCTCTACCATAATCCTTAGGAGTGAATGAGTTTTTCAATTAGTTTCCATTATGTGATAAAGATTCCTCCAGATTAAACTATTTTGCTGCTCAAAAGAGCTTGAATCCAGCCTTTTAATTGTACTTGTAGTTTTGCATGTGCAGTTCTTCTTGTGCCAACTCTTGATATTCTTGATTTTTTTTCCTCCATCTTTCTTATTGAAGCAAAATCCAATTGAACATTTCAGAATAAGCCCCGGTATTATCAAACTTCATAATTACATGCACATGAATCACACTCAACTCAGATAAATCTCCTGGACATGACACCACAGACTAAAGATCTGACCAACAGAGGAACAAAACAGGGACCTGCTACAAGTCCTTTCTGTCAACTAATTTTATGCAACACTCTTCAAGTGAGGAACACCTGAAGATTCAATGCCTTTACATACATAAATATTAATCATAAATATGATCCGATGCATTTACATACATACATAGAGCTCTTCTCCCTTTAACTGACTTTTATGCTAAGTATGGATAGGATTAAGCCCTTTGGTGAAAGCCGTTTCTACTGGCATAACATTGTAAGTACGAGCTATGAAATTATAATTTTAAAGCAAGAAGCGTGGAGCTGATATGGCATGTTTGTATACCATATGTATCAAAAAAAAACCTGCCAAGCTTTATTTCATAATATAAACCTAGAGATAATTCAAATAGAGATGTCTGCAGTTTTAAAATATTTTTTAGAATAAGATACCAGTTTGTGACTAAAAATGTGTATGAAGAAAGCTTTTATTATTATTTCTGGAACTAACAAATAGTGCTACTTTTTTACTGTAAATATTTCATATATTGAAGTCAATTTTAGTTGCTTGCTTTCTGCCATTGAATTCAGCTGGTATTAATGGGCCCAGAAGAAAACAATTTTTTTCTGCTAAATTATTTGAATATTGAAGAATAAAAGTTCTATAGACAAAATCTGTAAATTTTTGTACAAGAAACCTCATGCTGAGTTACACTTAAAAATGCTGAAAACAAAATAAATGCTAGATTGCATACTTGATCAGAAGTATAATTTTAGATTTTTTTACTTGAGTCTACAGAGGAAAGGAAAGGTAAATAAAAATTATCAAATGAGGAAAACATTAGGGAAGTTACTGAAAGATTCAGGAAAATCACAAAAAATTACCCAGTGGTAATGTGAATCTTATAAATTATTTCTTCCTCTCTGATGATTTCCCTTATGATTATAATAAATTTGAGTCTTGTGTAGTGCTGACTATCAGCATTTTAATAGCTAATCAGGAAAGGAAGCAGAGTCCCTGATGGTCATCCTACATAATTTCACTGCAAAGGACTCTTTCAGTTGTTAATGTTTCTAATCAAAGTTTGTCAAGTGATGCTGCAGGATATAATTGGGAAGAGCTCCCTTTAAAACTTGCAAAGCCAAGCCACTCTGTGTTTTAACTTTCACAGCTATCTTTAAAACTTGTCCTTGCTGATGCCTGCAAAAAACATCAGTGGGTAGACTGCTAGGGTGCAACCATAACTGTAGCAGATGCAGATTAATGTCACTTCTTATCACCATCTGAAATATTTTCTAGCCTTTTTTTTCATCTCTATCACTTTTCTCATCCTTTTAGAGTAAGGTTTTTGGAGGGGAGACTGTCTTTCTGTTGTGTTCTACAGACATAATCCATAGCTAGGGCTCTTATTTGTTAAGTTAATGTAAGTGGAACCTTTTTATGCATTCTACTCCCTGAGAAGATACGCCACATATGCTCACAAAGATTAAATATCTTACCTTTCTTTGCCAGTGACACTTCAGGTGGCACCCTGAAATAGTATTTTTTTCCCCAAAGATAAGTAAATGAGTTCCAGCAAGGCATGTGAGCAGACTGCACTTCAAGCATGTAAAGCATGTCACTGCTAGGAATCAGTCCAATATATGTTTCAGTGCATAGTTATGTGTTGTGCTAAGCTGTGATATCAGACATCTGCTTAAAAGTCAGCATGAATTCCGAACTTCACTGCCATGGGATCTTTCTATGCTTAAAAGCCATTAAAATCCTAGGATGTGGAAGTGTACTATCAATTCAGGCCCTTTACCCACAAGATGTTATGCAATAAGTATATTTTTCACTGGAAAAGATGGACAAAGGGGACATTGGACTCGTGATAACAAAGAAAAATATATTTGTTAGGAAAATTGAGACCAACCACTATGTTACTCCTATGTCTGTTTTCAGAGTCTACAGGACATGGGAAGAAAATGCAAGCTGTTTGTTTCCTCTTTCTAAAACTGTGCATCTGAGTGCATGGATGAAATCTCTGGACTTCAGGGATCTTGAAAAGAATTTGATTCTTCAAGTATTTCTTGATGTACGTCACCTGAGAACGTAGCCAGGCAAGAAACTGTTCCACTTCACATACTGTTGAAGATTCTTGTGAGCTACCGTTGTGAAATTTTGTGGGCATATGCTCTTGCCTTATATGTGTGTCACAGAATTAAAAAGGCTAGAGCACTTTCATAAAATCACACTTCATAAAATCTTTAAAATTTTTTCTCCTTTCTTTTCTTAGAACATAGTTCTGGTTCCTAAAGTAACAAATATTAAATAATCCATCAAATGGATATAGAACAGTGAGTTGTGCTTCTAGTTTCTTCCAACACTTGGAGAAAAAACTTATTCTCATAATAATGAAATCCTGAAGTCTGCATCACAAGACTGATTAGTCTTCCTGATCATAAACCTCAACAGTAAAATTATGACCTCAGGGAATTAGCAAACGTCCTCATGCAGGGCATAATCCCAAATATCATTCATATGTAGTCAGATCTGATTAGCCTAGGTGAATGGTAAGCTCATTTTATATTTAAATTACAGCACTAATAAAAAATGTATGAAGGCGAGAGATTGAAAAGAGGGGGCTGCAGGCAAGGGAAAAAGGAAAAAATTCCATGGTCTATTTTTCAGAATGTATTTGGAGTGTGCAAAACATGTCTGAATCCTCACATACATTATCTGTCTTTAGAATCAAACATACAAAAACTTGCTATTGGTAAAAATAGTGGCCTAAAAAGTACATAAGCAATCGAATATGGCCTTTGATTTAGGGAATGAATTGGTACTTTTGCAATCCTGATGAAGCTCTTGCTGGTCATTAACATTGGTGTGAAGAGAATAAGTAATGGAAGCAATGTGTTTGTACAGATTTGATTGAATACGCAGATATTTAAAGATCTAGACCATTAAGTGGACTAACACAAGGCCAGTTCCTGAGAAGATATATTCTATTCAGCTTAAAGACCTGTGGAAGGGGGAACAATCTGGAACTATCAGATATGAGGTCTTGTTTCTTCTTACATGAGGATTCTTCTCCCTATTTTTTTCATCCTCAGAGGAAGTAGGGTGTTTTAAAAAATAGTCAAATCGTCAAGGAGGAGAGGCATGGAACAGTGCTGAAGAAACTGGATGGAAGCTTTAATAAGAAATCAAGGTCTAGACACTGGTGACATCATTAATGAAAGCATATATTACTTATTAAAAAAAAAAAATTTTGGTAATTAAATCTCATTACAGATCCAGTACCAGGTCACACAGTGCAATTTCCCAATAACCTCAAGAGATGACTGGTTTCTTCAGGAAAAAAACAAACAAGATTTTATTATTCTTAAGGTTAGAAAAGACCTGACAGCACAACCATGTTCACCACTAAACTATGTCCTCAAATGCCATATCCACAAGTGTTTTGAACACTTCCAGGCATGACAACTCAACCACTTCCTCGGAAAACCTGCTCCAATACTTTTCCATGCAATCTTTTCCATGAGGAAATGTTTCCCAATATCCAATGTAAACCTCCCCTTGTGTAACCTGAGGCCATTTCCTCTCAACCTGTTGCTTCTTACCTGGGAGTAGAGACCGATTCCCACCTCACCCTTTTAAGTAGATGTAGAGGGCAATAAGGTCTTGCTTCAGCCTCCTTTTCTTCCTAAACAAACCCAGTTTCATCACCTCCTTATTGGGCTTCTGCTCCAGACTCTTGACCAGCTCTGTTGCCCTTCCTTCTCTGGACTTGCTCCAGCACCTCAATTTCTTTCCTGCAGCGAGAAGCCCAAAACTAAACACAGGACTCAGGCTCACCAGTGTTGAATACATGGAGACGATCTCCTGCCTAGTCCTACTGGCCACACTATTTCTGATACAAATCATTAATTTCATACAATATTATTGGTTTTGTTCATGTTTGAATGTTACCAGTCAAATTCTGCTAGTTTTACTATGAAAAAATGACTGCTTTTTTTCTCCTGGTTGGGTTTGGTCTGGTCTATTTCCACAGTATCAGAAAAGGTTGCAAAATAACCGATAGAAAATTTGCGTATAGTAATTTTGAATATGTACAGTATATGTTCAGTCACTAAAAAGGTCATTCCAAGGCTCTGGATCAAATTCCAAAAAATTATCTCTATGCAGCCAGAATTAAGCCTATGGCTGCAAATCTCATTGCTTCTGCATTTTCTTGGAAACTATGACCAGACTTCTGAATATCCTTCAGAGAGTACTCAAAAGTTAGTCCGTGCAGTACTTAAAGCATATGTTGGATACAGGAAAGAGCATTCTGTCAATGGCACTTCCTTGTGGTGGTAAGACTTGTGAGGAATAAAATGATGTAATGTTGTCATGAACCAGGCTGACAGTTATCACATTTAGTTAGCCTATTAGATGGTGTCTTTAAAGAAATGTCACATTATTTCTATTAATATATATTTCTTATTTCTAGTATTTATGGTTGGCAATCCGCGGATAGCAGCTAAAGGTTATTTTAATTATAATTCACATTTAAGGGCCTGCTTTTGCAGGAATTATGTCAAGAAAAATGTTGGCAAGTTCACAACAACTGCAAGATTGGGCAATAAGGGAATTAAAAAATTTGTAAAAAAACCCAGTGACTAAGTGCCTATTTCACTGCCTGTTGTATCCTGTTATATCCAGAGAATGGAAAAAGGAAATTCCATATTGACTAGATTGAGTTGTACTTGCCATCTCAGTAATGAAACCATCATTGCAATTCCTTCAAATGAAATCTCAGTTAAACTGCACAACTGTTTCTTTTTAGTTTCACACTGTAAAAATCCAGAACATCAAGTCTCCAGGAACATACATTCATTGGAAAGAAGCTACCAAAGTCTGTGCTTTTGACTCTAATCTGCAGCTTATTTCACAGCCCACCTCCCCCCCTCCAAAAGCAAGAAGTCAAAAATGGAAACTGCATGGGTGGTTTATTACTCAGCATTGGACTCCAAGTGAGTCTTCTTGATGCAATTGTCCTCTTGATAGAAAACAGATCGATGATTTGTTTCCCAAGTCCATAATTATTTGAACTCATTAGATTTCAGAAAATTTGAAAATGTTTCATATTGTGCATATACTCTCACATGCTCCTGTATTTAATTTTTGGGCCTGGATCCCCTCTTCCCGGTAATTGATAAAGTAATTTACAGCTTTGCAGGTGCAAAGGGGTGTATTAAGTAAATGAACAGATTCTGATTTACATAGGCCCTCTGTTACACTGAATTTGAAATATTTTTACCAGAATATGAGACCTGCATACTTAAGTTTCCAGTGAAGTTCCTTTCCATGATCATTACTGTCTAATATAGTTTTTCAGTAAATGTTCAATGTGGTGATGTTAATAGCAACAATTTCCCTCGAAAGAAGGTAATTTCTTTGTTTTGCTCTGTTTTTAGAGAGATCTGTCTGCTCCATTTCTGTGCCACTACAGTTCCTGAGAAGAGTCTTGTAACTGAAGGCAGCTATTCTATTCACACAAAGAATGTTGGACAGGTTAATACTATTGTGCAACATTGTGCAATATTAATGTATTGTGCTATAACCAGCACAAGTTCCTGAACATAGCTCTGCCAGAAAAAAAATATTTTTGACGCCTTGCTAAATAGCATTTTCCACTCTCAGGATTTGTGTGAAAAAAAAAAAAAAAAGATTTTGGATATAGTGAGAGAAAAAGACAAAAAAGTGGGCAAACAAAACTAAAGAAAGGCCCTTTAGGCTTCTTTTTCACCACTTTTCACCAGAAATTTGATTTTAAGTGTGTTTTGTTTTACTAGAATATTAGCTTTATACTGAAGTTTGGTAACTCACATTGGAAGTCAGGAGTCAATGACTGACTCCTCTATGCTGGGGACAAGGAAAGATAGAGAGGATTGATTGTTACACTTACGTAGTTTTCCTGGAGTTCTCTTGGTTCTGCATAGCTGCTTATCCCTCAATATTAGCAGTAAAGACCATTCCAGCCTTCACAAAATATTGCCCAAATATCTGTTTCTGAGTAGGTTATTAATTTTCAGGGACTTGCCAGCTATGCTACACAGTAGATGGGAAAAAACGTGGTGGTTCTTGGGTGTGATGCCAACAATAACTAGCTATTCACAGCTATGATTTCTCACCAAGTAATTATAACTTTTGCTTTACTAGGGGAAAGAAAATAATACTAAGAATGAATTTTTTAAACATGTTTAGTCATTACCAAATAATTCTTAAGTTTTCTTTGGGAAAAGGGGCTAGTAGCCCTTCTTATTGGGTGGAAATTTCCACTAACTTTCTTGGGAACTCCAGACATGCTAAAAATACAGTGTCTATATATTTCTGTGGCAAGGATTATCCTTTTTTCCTAGTAGGATGCATTCTGTATATAACATAGACATCTCACTGCTAGACTGTATAATTCATTTGCAATCCTTGTAAATGCAGAGCTTCCCAGTAATATCATAAAATTGAATATTGTGGCTTTTTGATGTGTATTTTTCTGCAGATCCTTTCTAAGTCTGTACCTGTCCGTTGTTGCAGGCACTTCTTCACTTCCACATTTTATATGGACAGTGTTTGTTCTTTCAAATTATAAGAATTTTGGTACATAGTCTTTAGTCAAGATTTGTTTTGAGGTGCCTAAATTTAAGCCCTGAAGTCTCCATTTTGCTTCAGTTCAGTCACTGGGAAATGTGGACAGCCATGCATTTGGGAAATTCAAGCCATTGTCGAAATACAGACTTGGGAGTTTAAACTCCTATTTTTGAATACTTCGATTACATTAATTACAGATTTTGATTTATGCAGAGGGACCACTCTGTGTCCTCACTCTTTTAGATAATGGAAAATGTGTAAAAACATTAAAGAAGATACAGAAAGAGATTATGTGGTGAGGTCTGCATTTTGCCCTGATGTTTTGCTAATGCTAGGGATTGGAAATGAAAGGTGTTAGTGTCTCAGGTAAGACAGGAGACAAGGATTACCAGGTGCAGAATTTGTGGGCTGAGTATTATCTTCCAGAGCATTTATGGCAGAAGGTACTTCTGGCTGAAATGTTGCTCATAATCCTAGAAGAAAACTTGGGACTACTAGAAGAGCAACCATAAGTTAAGTCTGGCCTCAGGGATGGGACATGATGGAGCAGGAGAATATGGCACAAGTAATTGCAGAGGTGCAGATAACTTCTGGTAATGAAGATGTGGAAAGGAAGATCCAAAGAAACATCCAACAGCAAGTAGTACTACCTAGCAGAAGAAAAACAGGGTATCAGAAGAGAAATAAGGTAACAGAATACAGCTGCTACAGAAAAGAAAACATGAAAGGCAGACACAGAAAGGTGGAAGAGAGGAAGAGACTGCTGATGCAAGAAAATAAGATATGGGTATGAAGGGTGGATGTGGATTAGAACCCAATGGAGAAAATAGACAATATACATCTGATTTGAAAGAGAAATACAGATGAGATGAAATGAGTTTCAAATAAGCAGAAGAATCCTCTTTAGGCCCTCATGGAAAATGGATTGTGTGTTTGGTATTTCCCACTAAGAAGAATCAATGGGCTTGTCTCCAGAACAGGCCCAGAGGACAAAAAGGCATACTGGTTTTTAAGCTCTGGAATGCACAGAAGTAGCGACAAATTGACAAAAAGTCTTTTTTGTGAGACAAATATAAACAGCATTGCTATATTTGCACTAGGCCAGACAGGTAGCATTTCAAGAGAAGCAAAGCAGGGAATCTCAATAGCACTGCTATCTTCTCTAGTGAAAGAGAAAAAAAGCAATGATAATATAAAGAACTAGGCTAATGAGATGGTTTGTGGGTTCCAGTTTATGGAATCGAGTTGGTAATTCATAAGGAAAGTTTTAAAAAAATAGATGAAGAGAGAATGTGAGAGGCACGTAATTTCCAAAGAAAACTCATGTTTTATTTCACAGCAACAGTAAAATTAGGTAAAGGATAGAAAAAATACAACTAAAGGGTAGAAAATTCACAAATAAAGAGAAATTATTAATAAGTAGAGTCACAGTCAAGTGGATGCTGCAGCTAAAATCACATAATTTAGCCAGAGAATTGAATGAAATCAGAAAGAAATAATTGAAACAGGTAAAGACTGAAAGAAATAAGGTAAAGAACCTAAAAAACAAACTGAAGGAATGTGAGCAGTGGGCATATTACATGAATTTAAGTATTACTGACAAAAAATGAGGTGTAATAGAAGAGCTAGAAGGAGTGATAAATATCTGTTGAAGGATATGCAGTATTCAGAGAAGAAAGCACAGGCGCCAGGCAGGCATTACACATTTAAATGTAGAATGCTGAAAAATAATGAGATTAAGAAGCGTACATAGAATACACTAGATATTCAATCTGGGGAAGAAATTAAGAAAATTATTGTATGAACAGATCTTGAAGATCAGTTTTATATGTTGTAAGTTCCCTTTAAAATAAATGTAGAAACAATTTTACTAGGCATTGTGTTGGGGAACATTAATTTCCCTGACACAAATTGGAAAGCAAATGCTATTGGTAAGACCAGCAGTAGTGCTGAGAAGGGAACAATGCAGCACATTTGGGGACAGATTTTATTTAGCAGTTTCACTGTAGGAAGTGGTACAAAAGTCTGGAGGATGATCATAAGGTTTCGTGATGCTGTAAAGTGAAGAGGTATTGCCAATATTCAGCACAATCACTGTATCATATGAGAAGGATTGAAATGCTTTGAGAATTACAATGATAGATAGAAATGGGCGTATGTTACAAGGAAAATGTGCAAGTGTTTTTTAAATGAACTAGGGATTCATTAGCTGGAGACAACACAACAGACACACTGAAAGATGTTGAAGTGCCAAGTTATGGCTGAGAAGAATCAGGAACACTGGCTGATCACAGGACCCCCTGCAATGCAGATGTTGGAGAAGACACACGTGACCACAGGATATGCCATTTCTGAGAGGGGAAGCAAGGCAGTCCTTGGCTGAGCAACTGCCCTCACCCACGCCCATGGAGGTGAGCTGCCCCAAAAAAGAAGAGGGATGTTTTATTGATGGGGAGTTGAGATTCTGCTTAGGTGAAAATGTAAAATAAATTCTAAAGAGGAAGAAGACTGAAAGAAAATGTCATGGTAAATACACTGTGTGTTCAAATCAAACTGGGAAGGAAAAATAAGCATTTTAGTCACAAAATTGCAAGATTGTGGAGCAGCCCTGCTAGTGCAACAGGCAAGATGTTAACAGTTTAAAGAGGAGCTTAATGAATGGAACATGTCTGCCATATAGGGGACTCAGTGACCCAGACGTCCGTGTCCCCCAGAGGTCAGCCAGCACCCCAGCTCCACCACCTGGGACCCAAGTCTGACTGTGACCATGTTGCCAGCAGCCCCGTGCCCAGCCCAGGCCCTGCAGAGCCTGTTGGTGCTGCCAGGGTGGAGCCCAGCCCTGCCACCTTCCCTCACTGCCCCCAGTGATGGTCAGCGAGGTGGCAGTGCTGTCCCTGCCACCACCAACAACCTGCTTGGGGGCTGCAGACCTGCACCCAACAGAAGGCACCTGCCTGGACTGTGTGTGTATGGTGGATGCAGCTCCTGACTCGCCTGAGTGGGCAGCTCCTCTCCACAACTCCATGGCAATTCCGTCCTCTGGGGCATTCCTAGAAAAATGCAAACCTGTGATGGTCATGTAACTCAAGTTACAGACCCTGTGAAAATGTTGATCCAGACCTTAATATCCTAATAAAAGTGACAATTACAAAGCAATTATTCTCTCTAGGTTGTGCTAAGGCTTTCTGTAATGTAATGGTTATAATTTTTTTCACTGGCTTCATGGCCTTTCTACGGAGGTCAATATCAATGCACGTATTTTCTGGCTGGAGAAATAGCAGCCAGGGACTCAAAGGCCACCCAGCAAAGTGGGGACAGAGACTGAAGGAGAACTGAGCTCTTCTGAGGAGCTGATCTGGAGGTCTGTGCAACATCTGCTTAGAGAGACCTTGAGAGAGAGACACTCCATTTCTTAGGGTAGCCTGTTTCACAGAGGGTGAAAACCAGGCCTGAAAACTGTGCTAATGCTTTGTTCAGCACCTAACATACTAAATAACCTGTCAGTGATATCAGATTAAGTTTACAAGATGACCATTTCTTGATGGCAATGTCTAGATTGGAAGAACAATAATACTTGTGCTGGTTATAGTACCAAAAATTTATTTTAGAAAGTTTGGAAAAATCAATCATTGCTCTAATGGCCAAATTGGTCTGGATGGTTTCAGTAAAAGAATCTATTCCTTGTATTTGCCTGAAACTCCTTAGAATGCTTTTTTTTTTTTTTTCATTTTCATGAAGGCAACACTTTTTCCTGTCTCTTCCACTCAGGAAATAAACTGTTTTCCAGTGCTGCAATGGAGGACTGTAAAACCCTCCATCAAAGTCCAAGAACCTGTGATGGGAACCAGGCATCTATCCTGTTGCATGACACAGCGTATCACCTGTGTCTCGCATGCAGTTAAAAGTAAGAGCTACATCCATTAATGTGCTTGTTGATGCTTCCCTGGAAGTATGACTCAGAGTTGGGGATTACATTCCCTGGATTATATTTTTAAAAAAAATCTGATCACAACAAAGGACACGGTTGATTCAGTTTTCCATTATTTAAATGAACTGAATATCAGATCCTTCAATAATTTAAATGAGTGTAGCTTTTGGAATGGCCTATGCCAGCTGAGGATATGCCTCCATCTCTCCTAGCAGCACCTAACCTCAGCTCACTCTGGTATTCAATGCTTTTTCTAGAACAGGTTTGGCTAAATCCTTCTGTCTGTTTACATAGTACAAAATGATTTTAAAATTGCTGAAGCAACCAGCAGAACTTTTCCTGTTGCAATAGAATCCTCTGCCTGCAGAAAGATCATGGCATTATGGAAGCAATTTGTGCATTGGTCATGTTTCCACCCTTGAAATCAATAAAAGTCATTTGCTGTATGTGAACAGTAGAGCAGGCTAACACTTAGGTGTATTTGCTGAGGCTCTTCATCCTGCGGAAAATGAAAGGACCTACTTCTAAATCCAGATCTCCTGGGACTAAGGAATTAAAATCAGCTTTTTTATTTTTTCCACCCTTTTCTCTACCACCTCCAAATATAGACCAGTTAGAGTGGAAAATCTAACTCTTATTGTGAATGTATTGAGTACACAAAATTGGTATGTGCCTATATATTGGTAGGTTAACCACTTTTCCTGCCCTGCTGGGACTTCTAGACACATATACTCAGACAGCTATTTATGTGCTGGGATCTTTCTCATAATTTAGGGGTATGCAAGCTCATACTGCTAGTTTAAAAATATAAATCCATTAATATAAACATGTGCAGCCAATACAAAATTCTGTACATGTGACAGCACAGAAATCATGAGTTAACCAAATGAGATGAACAAAGTAAAGTCTGAGAGTGTATAAACTCAGCAGGATTCTGGACAAAAAGCTCCAGAGACTCTGAAATAAAAAAGGAAGTGTTTATGTTGGATGATATTGAAAGTATAAACAATACCAGCAATGTCAATTCCTTCATTCTATAGCACCCGTGAACATCCCAAATTCTCTATGATATCCAGACACGTGCCCTTTTAAAACCAAATTGCTCTCCCCTAATTACTTATTTTTACTATTAATGTTTTTTCAAGCACACACTTGCATTGATATGTAGAGAGATATCACTGACCTGTGTTTTTCATTTTGCCAGTAATTTAAAGTATAAGAATCCAAATTCATCTATGTCTGTCTCCTTTGTTAAAATAATTTGCTACTGAAATATCTGAATGCTGTAGCTTTTAAGAAACTGTATGAAACTTACACATCGTGTGATCACACTTGTTGTCCGATGAACAAAGATTACGGGTGTATGTACAAAGAATTTCTGTGATGTTTTGAAGAATTTTGTAGTGGCCTTGTAGTCCTCATTCTACTCATTAAAACTAAGAGGCATTTGGGCTGAATGATAGTACTACAGGAGCAAGTTTACTTAGATGTCATTTACCCTCAGGTGCTATTTTGTCAGTATACATGATGATTTGGATTATTGCTACCTTGTAGCATGTAAATACTGAAATAGTAATTTGCACAGAAAATAGTTTTTCTTGCAGGATTAATGCAAGAATAATATTAAAGATGGAGAAAATAGTAGGTTATCTGTTGTACTCCTATCCCCTTGCATCTGGAAATTTCTTAATTTCACATATTGAAAGTGTTTTTGGCATGTTTTTTACAACGTGTAAGTGGTGGGAGAAGATTTTCTGAATGAGGAAATAAGACAGGGTGCAGAGAACCTTGAAGTCCAGAAAGTCTAGTATAAAGCCCATTTGCCTGTCGAAAAAACTGCTATTTGCAGCTGAGAATGCTCATCAGGTTCCAAATATTTGGCTGCAGTTCTCTTTCCATAAACATTGGAGTCACATCATACATGTCTACAGGGCTCAGCCACACCTCTTCTGCTTTTGCCTGCCTGCCTCCAGTGGTGCAGCCAACACTACACTCCAGAATACTCTCCTTATCATTCTTAGTTCCTCCTTTTAAACCTTTTAAAGTTTTTTTAGGGGCTGCAACAGGCCACCTTTCCCCCACCTCTCTCCAATTCAGAGTTTCTGACCTCTTTGTACATTGTCAAACCAGGCTTTTCTTATGCCTCTGATTGTAACCTACATGTTGATAGAAATAGCTGGTGACGTTTTAACTTTCAGGAACAGTTTGAAGCTTTAAGAGCTATCTCCACCCTGTTGACCTATTTAGCCTAATCAGATTGCCAAAACTTTGGGGACGCCAAAGGTTGTGCTAGTGAGTTCCATTTGGGTCTCCCACCCAAATAAAAGGGTGGAGAAATCCAGATGCAATGCCATTAAGGAAGGCCAAAAGCCCTGTAAGACTCCATGAAAAATATTTATTTTTCATTTTTTAATCCAAACCAGAATAAACAGCACCACATTTTTTTGCCTTAAACTCAAGCACAAGAGAAATTTGGACCACCAGTGAAGGTGGAAATTCTACATACCCGACCTTATTGTCATGTTTTTAAGTAGAACCACAATGGTTTTAGTGAAGTGTTTTGCTTAAAACAGAGGACTGTTGAGCCCTTGGGAAGTTTTGGTTGTTTGCATTTAAATGTGCATTATAAAATATTTTGACAGCTCTTTGCCTGTGTATTGACAATGTATGTGCAGGTAGTGTTACTTGTGAAAAGCTGATCCTGGGAGGTACCTGCTTGAGCCTGTCCACAGCAAGAAAGTCTGCTCGCTTCTGTGCATTTTAGGTGTAGGATAGATAGATAGATAGATAGATAGATAGATAGATAGATAGATAGACAGAAAACTCAGCTTGCCACCAGTGCTAGCTGACAGGCTTTGCCAAAATGGGCTGCTCTCATCCTTTCCCCAGTAGCTGTTGGAGGAATCCTAGGAACGGCTTCCTTATGCCATAGACAGCCTGATCAGAAGTGCAGCTACAAAATTTCTCTTGAGCATTATGTAGATGGTGCCTACTGGTTGTCTACTGGAGGTTTTCCTTATTCCAATTGGTACTGGAATTGGTTGGGAGAGAGTTACATTTATTCACAGAAGATAGTGGGGGGTTGTGTTTTGGATTTCTGATGAGAACAGTGTTGATAACATTGGGATGTTTTGGTTACAGTAGAGGGATTACACTCAACAGGGTCAAGGACTATTCTGCTTCTCAGACTGCCCCACCAGAGAGTAGACTGGGAATGTGCAAGAAGTTGGGAAGGGACATAGCCAGAACAACCAACCCCAACTGACCAAAGGGATATTCCAGACCACGGCATCACCCTCAGCAATAAGAGCTAGGGGGTGGAAGTTTCATGCCATTACTAAGGTACTGGCTGGGCATCATTAGGTTGGTGGAGTGCAATTGTTTTTCTTTTGTGTCATATTTTTTTTAGTTGTCTATTTTTCCCCTCCAATTTTTCAAATAATTAAACTGTCTTTATCTCAACGCATATTTTCCCACCTTTACCCTTCTGGTTCTCCCTCCATCTTGCTGTGAGTGCATGGTACTTAGCTGCCTATCATGGTTAAGCCATGACAAGAATTGAACCGCCATTTGAGCCCATTAACTTCTCCTGAATCCCTGGAAATCACAGTTCAGAATGTGGTTTGGGTAATTGTCATGAGTGTGCATCTACGATGCTTTATTGGCCTTGTTTCTGCTCTGCTGCACTCCTAACCAGTATTAATCTAATCGCAGTGGAGAAAGAAAAAAAAGAATGGATGAGATTCCTCTGACTAAGTATAAACACCTACAATAAAAATAATCACTTCTGGCTGCCTTTGCAGACAATGGCGAGATACAAACATTTATAAAGTATGATTAATCTCATTCCGAGGTAGGTGTATGTGCTGATTTGGGGTGGGGATAGAGTTAAGTTTCTTCACAGTGACTGGTAGGGGCTGTGTTCTGGATTTATGCTGAACACAGGGTTGATAATATAGAGAAGTTTTTGCTATTGCTGAGCAGGGCTTACACAGAACCAAGGCCTTTTCTTTCTCCTTTTGTACTGCTGCGCAGGTGAGGAGATTTGGGGGTGCGTGGAAGGATGGGAGGAGACACAGCCAGGACAGGTGATGCCAGCCAACCAAGGGGATATTCCAGACCATCTGACACCATGCTCAGTGTATAAAGTGGAGGGAAGAAGAAGGGGGAGATTTTTGGAGTGATGGTGTGGGGCTGGCTGCTGGTTGGGGTTAAACCACGACAGAGTCTTAACTAGTTTGCATGAATCATGTCCTAAAAATGCCCAATTCTCAACATAATAGAAGTCTCTGATGACAACTTCAGGTGTAGGTTTCTTTACTTTAGAAATCCTTGTCCAAAGGGAGATGAAGTGAATCTCACATAAGATTCTAAGAAGACATAAACTACCACATAAGACCAGACCATCTAGCTTAGTACCACCATAGTCTGATGCCCGAGACAAAATACTTAAAGAATAATGCAAGACCAAGGCAAGTATTATCTTTCTTTGTTATCCTCTCCCAGCTTCTGGTAGTCAGCAGATTACAGTCTCCATGTGCCAGAGGTTTCCCCCTGATTTATTGCTTATTATGATGTGTTCTATGCATTTGTGTAGACCAGTGAATTAATACATCCCACTGGCCCTCCCCATCAAAGTGTCCTCTGAGGCTTCAGGATTCTTGTCTGGGCTGAGGAGTGTCCTACTTCTCCTAATCTGCCCACATACGGAAATTGTTTCAGTCTAATCTCTCTGATACTTTTCTCTGTATTTTCTCTATTTCTATTACTGTATTCAATGTGTGTACATCATGGATTATATCCATGTATTTTATTCTTAGTTTCTTTCCTTTTATTTCCTGCCATCCTAGCTGTCTTTTTGACCACTATTGTGTAATACGCTATTTCTGTTGGTAATTATTCACCATTACTCCAGAACCAATTTCCTTAATAGTAGGAATTAATAAATAAATAAACCATAAGGTATTTTTTTTGCCTGTGTGCATTGCTTTACACTTGTCAAATAAACTCCAAATTCTATTTTGTCCCTTAGATGATTCTTCTGCAATTCTTTGCATTTATCTTGATTATGGCTACCCTGGTCTATTTTATATGGTCTGTAAATATTGCTGCCTTCTTGTTCATTCAATTCCTGTATAAATATGTTAAACAGGACAGATTCCAGAACAGTTTAACATAGGACGATAGAGATATACTTCTATGAAAAGTGACCTCTTAGCCACAATCTTTGTTTTGTGTATTTTAAGCAGTTATTTATCCTACAACAGCTAAGATTTTTTAGAAATTCTTTGATAGAGGACCTCATTAAAGTCTGTTAAATTTTATGGTGTGTATTTGCTAGTTAGGGATTGAAAGGTGTTTTACTGCACAGGGATAAAGTGAATTGTAAAATATACATTTTATTATCAGAGAACTGGGGTTTTAGGTAGTGGAGGAAATGCACAGAAGATCATCTTATAATAAATAGCAGATGAATTGTGTGGAAAGGGGAAAGAATGGGAAAAAAGATAATTGTTTTCATTAGACAAAAATTTAGTTTATATAAGTTACAATACTAATACTTGGATGAACAAGGTTCAAAGGAGGAATCTTTTCCCTCCCTGTTTCAAGCCTGCTGCTTTTGAGTCTGCCTGCCTGCTTCTAATGTGAAGCCGTAGCACACCATGCAAAGTAGAAATATGGATTCCTTCAGAGGTTTGATGACATTTTGTTGGAAGTCACAAACATGTCTCTTGCAGATTTGTGATCTGCAAGAATTCAGCCTGTGCCAGTACGCTGGGGACTGTGCCATAGATCACAGTGCAAAATTGCCAGTTCACTATTTATTTACCTGGGTTAATAGAAACAAAACAATATTGAATTGCAATTAAGCTGAACTTGGAAAAGGATTTATGAAACCTTGTCAGCTGTGTTATCCAACACAATACCATTTGTGGGAGAACAAAGATTGTTCATTTAGAATATGTTGAAACCGTAAGTGAAATCACCTTACAAATATTTTTTCTCCTTGAACGGATAACATCTGACGGAGGGGAAAGCAATGCCTAACCCACTATTAAACATTACCAGGTTACCATTATAGTTAATTAGCAAGGCATTACCCATAATCCTCTGAAGACTCTCACTTTCTGGCTGTCATCCAGGCCTGCTGCAGTATAGGCTCACTGACTCCAGAAAGCGGACAAAAGTTTTTTCTGCAAGAAGCATGTTGTGAGAGAAACCTGTTGAAGGTGAAACGTGTTGTTACTTCATCTTTGAGAGACCAGTTTGATGACAGCAATTCTGATGTTCATTTCAATATCAGGGAAATTTTTGGACCAATTTTAAAAGCGTAACTCTATATACTAATTGCTTTTCTCTTATTTTAAACTTGTGCCATAGTTGAGAACTCATCAATAGAATATGAAAATCAGGTGACAGTTTGAAAAACTGCAAGGTTTTTTCATCCTATGAAGAGAACTTCTTTGGAGATCTGGATGATAGGACAGAATGTGTTCTCAAATTCACTCATGGCATAAAATCAGGAGGAGCGGCTGCTACACCAGGCTTATTGGACTTCTCTACAAGTATGGCCTGAGAGTAATGCTGAACAAGTTTGTGTGGGACATGTGTGTTTGCTCTTTGGATTGTGCCACTTCCTCACCAGGAAAGTGCCAGCATGTCTGTAGGTACAGCCCATTTAGCTGCTGAAATGAATAGAATGCCACGCTTTAATCTGTACTGACATATCGTGGTTACTAAAAAGGAAGGTCAGAGGCCATCAAGGTGCGAGCTCCCAGGTAGATGACTGGTATGTGGATGGACCATACAGTAAGGATGTCACCAGACTGTCAGACCTTTATCACACACAGCTTGAGAACAGCTCAGCAAATATCAACGCTGGCTACTGGAGGCACTAATGGAACATAAAAAGGGATTACTAAGGTTCTGTTCCTTACAGGATTTCTGACTCATGGTGACAAGCTACTTCTGATGAACATCCTAGGTATTTAAGCCCCTACATTTTCAAGGCGAATTTTCAATGGCCTTTGAAAAGAGCTCTTGCTTTTCCACTTCTTTCATACCTTTGATCCATCCTTTTATTTTAATGTTATTCTAGCTGGTGATGCCAGAAGAAGTGAAGATAAGGAAAAACCCCCTATGTCATTACTCAGCAATCTTGTTGCTCAGCTGGGCTGGATTCTCCATAATCTGCATTTGGTACTTTGCTCATTGAAGCACCAGTGTGCAGTTTGCATAGCCAACAACACATGTTGCATTATAAGATCTCTGTCAGGGGGATATTGGATAAGAAGACCTCATGTCACAGTTGTGGTGGCTTAGCAGTTTCCATTTGTGGAACAACATTTTTTAAACAGAGAGTATGTAAATGGGCTAATTCACCAAGGCTTCATGGCTTTGTACTGGTGACAAAGGATTCCTCCTTGAATTTTCTTGTTGAGCTGCTAATTGTTATTTGGCTCTCCACATTGCTATGTGGGTCAGTGATAGTAAGGGACAGAAACGGAGTATGTGAGAGAAGACTACCCCAGTAAACTAAGTAGCCTTGGACAGGTGCCGTGCATAAGCTTGTGTTGGGTTCAGAGCTTAGCCACTTCCTCATCTAGAGCACACTGAGACACTTCTTCCAGAAAGTAGGATCTACTCAAAAATGTATGAACAAAGGCATTCCACGTAAAATTTGTTTGTGGGTGCCACTCTCATTATAAAGCTGGAGCATGAAAATACCCTTCCTATCCTCCTCTATATAGTAATGTTATGGTGTGAGCCTTCAGATTCAGGGTATAGGAAATATGGATTCAGATCCTTTTCATCTTAAAGGCATGAAAATTCAGATCTCCCACTTGAGTGCCTTAAACACTGGTTATGGGGAAGCAAAGGGAAGTGAACTTAGTTCATTTTGTCAAAGTAAATGCAAAAAAGAGAGATAAGGCCAGAGAAAAAGACTGAAATTGGGGCAATTTCCTGAAGGAGAGGAGTCCTGAACTTTTGATCTGTACCTTCAGATAACTATTCCTGTTTATTATGTCAAGAAGTCACTGCATAAAAAGAACTGAATTGAAAAAACCCCCCCAAAAAACCCTTCTCAGGGGTGTAAGTATTTTTGAATCTAACCATAGGTCCTTTGATTGCTAACTTTTATGGTGCTCTATGGCTTTGATGCCCCTGCAGTCAATTCCCTTCGTTTTACTGTAGCAAGCATGGTGGCCTGTTACTATAACTTTCTTTCTGAGAACTGTGACAAGACTGTGAGCTGTGCGTGCACATGCAGAATATGTGGCACTTGCTTTAGCTTCACTTCTCAGAACAGAGGTATCATTCTTACTTTGGCTCACTTAGTAATTTTGGTAATGTCTGGGAGAAGACTAATGGAAGCCTGGAGATTTGGCTCATGAGATACAGCTGCTGTGCTGTGAGTAAAGCCCCCTTCGGAGATATCATTTGGGGCCAATTTCCCTATTTTGTAGTCAGGCAAAATTCCCATTGACGTCAATGGGAATTTTTCTTCTATAAAAAATGGGGGCTCAGGTTTGGCTCTGATTGTTTAGTCAGCTTGGACCACTTCAGATAATGCCATTATTTTATTCTGCCCATTGGTGGGCAGAATGCCTCTCTAATGTATTTAAAATATCCTCAGGTTGCATAAAGAGATAAAATAAGGAAATACAAGTCATCAGCCAGCCTTTTCTTCAGTCTTCCCTAATGCATTTGTATGTTGGACCTCCTCACATGCATAAAGATAGCAGGTATTTTGAATTTAATCTTTCCAAAGTGCATTTTAAATCAGACACGTCATAATAGCTTGTAAGTAGAAATGTTAATAAAAGTGCATCGCATTCAGGGATATTCATATATATGAACTGCTTATTCCATGCCAAGCTTAGGAAAAGTAAATGTTATCCATTTTCACATAGTTTTTTAGCCAACATCTTTTAAGCATATAACTTTACAGCTTCCATAAAAAGGGCATAAAAATGAAAAATGTGTTTTGCTATGAATCTGACACTGATACGAGTGTTCAATTAAATGGACCATGCAAGAAAAGAGGAAAGATTTGCTACTGGGGTATTGCCAGTGATATCCTTTGACACTTCTATGGTCTCATGTGTTCCCGATCAAGCAGTACAAAGCACTGGAAAATCCCAAACCAATTAGCTTGAAACTAGAGCAGTCTGTATACATTTGATGTGCAGTCAGAGACTCTGACTTGAAATGATTGGCACTGAGCTATGGCCTTTCTATTAACTTACCTTAAACCATTTTCCCCCTTTTGTTGACACAGAAATTCACCAACTCTATTTATACCCTGGAAAATGGCATGTTTCTGCTTAGACAACAAACTGTGTTTTTACTAGTGGCAGCCATTTGGAATTCTTTCCTACCACATTGTATCCCATTTCACTTTAAATCTCCTCTTCTGGACACATAGAAGATTCATACTTCTGTAAAATCTAGTTACTAAATCTGGTAATTTATCATTGACATTACCCAGTGAAATACATAACATGTTCTACTCCAAGTCTTAAATTTGTGTATTTTGTTCCCATCACATAAATTTCAGTTTTCCCGGTGCAGTTTGGTACAGTTCTCAGTGTAAGATACGGGCTGCTATACATGCTGTGCTGCATGTGCAGAGAGCAGTGTCAGCTGTGCTGTCCTGTCCTTTGTCTTCAGTCCCAGCCCTTCCTCCTGGCCTTCTGTGCAACTCGTTTGAGGACAGATGACTATGAAATAAGGACTCTTAGTTGACCCACTTGAGCCATCGTTTAAACCCTTAGTAGCTGGTGGATGCTGAGATTGTCATGGCTCATAGAGTTGCCTCCCACCTTTGTAGTGCAGGTTCCCAGGGAGAATCAGGAAGGGAAGTTCCGGGGCAGAACAGACAGGCTCTCCTGGTGGCAGAAAACCTGCCTGCAGTCTGATCTAGGAACCAATGTTGAGCACCCATGGTTACTCTACCTGTAATCTTTTCGTTTTGGTGCAACCCCCTGAATGCCAGATAGCGAGAGAGTCGTCGGTTTGGGGAGGCAACTCCTCTGCTGACCAACCACTCATTCTGACTGAAGAAAGGAAATTTTCTTACCTAAGAAAAGGGTACATAAATATTTCCATCCTTTACTCTGTCACATCCTTCTACACATGGAAAGATGTATTCAGAGCATAGTAGAAGCTCTTTTGAAGTGTGAAAAACAGAATGCCCCAGAGAGTATTTTCCTTTGTGAAGCTAAAAAGTGGAAGTGCATCATGAATATACTTGCATCCTTGCTACCAGCTGGCTTACCTTCCATAAAGCTAAAGTCTTCCTTTTCCAGTGCTACAAATCTGGAACCACTCATAATGATTAAATTCCCTTAAAGAAAAATAAGAAAGAGAGAAAAAAGAATTATTTATTGTGGCCAAGGAATGCACAAACTACTGGAAGAAAAAATTTATAACTGTTTAACACAATGTAACAGAGAGGTTATGCCAGTCTTCAGGATAAAAAAAAAGAGTCCCATGAGGAATTCAACTTCTTACTTGCTGTCTTATGTAATTTCATTCTCCTCTATATAGATACTCTTTAGTTTGAAGTAAAAAAGTAGTATCAGATTGGTTTTTCACATGTAATCCCATTTCTATCAGTTCAAGATTTATCTGCTATGATTGAATTTGTGTTCTTGGGCATAAGGAAAGATACTTAGATCATTTGTCAAATAACTGACATGTAAAAGTCCTGCCACTACTCTTCCAAACACGTCCAATTCAGATGCATCTTGGTCTTTGCTGGTAGAGAATGCAGTTCAAGATTTTGCTCTCTTCATGGCAACTCACTTAAGTTTCATCTTTGGCTGCACTGACCACTGTGTCCTGAGCAGGCACATGGATTCCCTGCCCTGAGTATGGACAGTTGACCCCTACAGTAGAGAAAATGGGACAGATGACAATCTCAGGGACAAGTGCCATAGCAGACTTTGTGATTGCTAAAAATGTTTCCTTCTCAGAACAGGACAACCTTGTCTATGCTTCTCCTGGGAAAAGTCTCCTCCCTGTGCTAGCCCCTTAACATTATTTGGGAGAGTATTAATTGTCTCATGTCAAAACTGGGAAGTATTCTAAAAATTACATTTAACAGATCATCCTGGGAAATTGTTCAAACTGATGTCCTGACTGTAATTGTTTTACTAGCATAAATGCTGTCCAAAATGTCTCAAATCCACCCCATTAAACTTGGAACACTAGGGAGTACACTTGAACTGGTCTGCACGACAAGCACAAACCTTAGTGTAATATGAGTTCTCATTGGTCTTTTTGACTTAAACTGAAGTCTCACTCAATAATGCCAATTTGGGATTCTGGGCAATAGTGGCAGTTTGGGAACAGAGGAAAAATGGTGAAGACAAGTAAGAGTAGCATTAAGAAATAAACCCAAACCTTTGAAAATGTTGAATAAATGTATCTATGTAGCTTTTAAAACAAATGATGGACAGTCTCTCTAGACTGTTGAAATAATATTATCCCTACATTTTTTCGCATAACTTTATTCCTTTGTCTAACCAGGAATAATTCAGCACAACTAAAATTTGGGAGCTGAATTGAAATGCAACTGGGACCAACCCCAGTAAATTTACTTGCCTCATGCCAGCTATTGACTTCAGTACAATGAGTAATTTTAATTGCATCATGAGTGTCTGAAACACCTTCTATTCAATAGACTTGGAAAAGTGAAGGCTTCTTTTTGGTATAAATCCTTTTTATTTCTTTCTTTATTACAGTGTGTGTGTATGTTTTTCTGTGTAGAGAGGACTTAAAAAGAACTTAATCATCAAACTCCAGGCTGTTAACAGTAGCGTTCAGAACAAAGCAAGATGACTGGAAAACATGTAACTCTTTATAATTAATTTTCAGTCTCAGTGGGCAAATGAACGAATGTCATTAAAACCTAAAAGAAAAGTAATTATATTTTGCATATCGCTACATGGACACCTTCAGAAGTGCAAGTTTGGCATTCTTACATTTGTTGAAACAAAGAGAAAATCCAAATTTATCCTTGCAACTGTATTATTTCTTCTTAATTATTTCAGACCTTTCATCTATTGTATCATGAACTTTTTTATAGAGAAAAACAAACAATCCAATAATAAAATCTCTGTAATTTCATGGTTTTAACTTCCTTGCTTGTGAAGTGGTCAAAAAGAACATGTTTATTCTATTTTCATTACAGAACATTTTGGCAAAAGCTTAATTTTGGAATAACTTCCTTGACATTTCACTTACCAGTGTAAAGAGGAATTAAGAGGGGCAAAGAAGAATTTCCACCTGGAAAATTTTTATTTGATGCTGCCATTATTCTGCTACAACCAGCAACTATTCAAAATCTTCCTCAGTTTAAAAGAGAATGATATTTGCATGTTAATAATATTATTTATTTTCTTTTCTTTTATTTTATTTTTTGCAGTATGGTTTGTTTACATGCAACTTTGAGGTAACTGTTCACAGTCATCCTAAGATGTTGTTTGATGAATCATCTAAAACTGCTCCTAATCTGTATGAGATATAGGCTTTAGAAACTGACAAGAACTTCAGGAACTCACCAGTTCTGAAGAAGATCTTTGCAGTATCAGGATCAAAGCAAAAGTGTTCCTGGAATTCCTTCTCAGCAGAAGATAGTGTTCCAGGAAATTATCACTGGGTCAAAAACATGTATGGTACATTGATGTACAACATGCCTGAACAGTGTGTCTGTATCACATTAAATTCCACATTAGCCCAGTATAATGTGTGTGATGTATAGGCTTGACTACACCTCTGCACAGTCAAAATAGATTTAGAGATCAGCGTTTTCCTTATGTGTCAGGAGACTTGTTGAAAAAAAGTACCCCATAATATGAGGAAGTGGAAAAAAACTGGGAATGTTGTTGCATGTAAGGATAGAAACCCCTAATAAACGCTGTACTCTGAAACTGAAAGACTGTGGAGCAGTTATTAAGCCCACTAAAGCTAACAGGAGCAGTTCTGACCACGAGAATTCATGCAATTCACATACAGACGTGGATTCTCTGAACAAGTTTGCATAAAACAAGAGCAAACCTGAAGCCTTGTTAAAAAAAAACCCCTAACTTGAACTGAACCAAGCCTTTTCCTGAGGGTTGGAAAAAATTTGATTAATTGTTTAATTTTCACATTCCTCATCTTTTCCATTTTCAACTGGGAGAAAAAGGGGACAAGAGAGCATTTTGTGGTATTTTTACTGGCCTGACTGAAGCTGAAGAGGTATTAGAGGTAATCTCATGAGAAAGTTTGACCTTGCAATATTTCCGATTGATTTCCAAAGCCAAAAGATTCAGATACATTTGGATAGACTTTGAACAAACATCCAAACTTCACCATGCCTGCCTAAAATGAAGATCCAAATGTTTTTATAGACCTTCCTTCCCCTACTTGATAAGCACATATTTATATTGTGTGCTTATTTGCATATGTTATTTGTGATACTTGGGAAAATACATGCACATTCAAGTTCTTGTCAGAGGGATTTTGGGGTTGAAGTGCTAATTCATTACTCAAAATAAAAGTTGATATGAAACATAAGTGCTAAGTACTCCAGAAAGTACGTTATGAAAAAGTAGTTGAGCTATATGCAGTCTTCAGTCTCGTTTGGAAGTGAGAAAGAGATGGAATGGAAAAAATTAACTTGTCAACATAGCCATATATAATTTTCAAAGAGCTCAATGTGATCACAAGATGTTGCACTGGCTATTGAAATAAATCAAAAAGCTGTGAATTGTTTCAGAGATGTATTGATTTAATTACCGATCATAACACAATGTGTTTGTTCAAAGGTAATCCTATAAAAAAAGGAAAAATGTATTTATGCAGCTCTTGAACTGAGAGCCAGATCCTTTGAAATGGGTGTGCTACAGACAACGTGTAAATCTCTCATTTACTATGCAAATCTTTAAAAAGCTTTCTACAGAGAAGTGCAGCATCAACAGAGCATGCTAAATGTTAGAGATTTCAGTTGAGATCTTTTAGACCTCAGAGTAGCTGAAGACTTCTCTATGATCTTAGTCATCACTGAAACCTGAAACAGGAAAGGAGCACACTGACCAGGAAGATGATTTAGCATGGGAAAATCATTGGTGTTTTTCAGTTTTACATGCAGACAGAACCTAAAAATAACTACCCTGAAGCACTAGTACCAAGAGAGCAGGAGCCTGAAGAAAATTACCTGATACTTCTATGTGAATATTTTCCAGCATTTCAGTATTTGAATATCCTGATCAGAAAAACTCTTTACAGTTAAGCACAAGTTAAAATCTCCTGAGAAAGTTCACTGGCTGAAGGTTAGTGTGAAAGTGCTGCCCTAGGACAGGTCTGCAGAGATATGGAAGCCAGTATACCAGAGGGGTATGGGAAACAGGAGCAAACAAACTGACATATAATTATGGATAGGGAGCAAAAAGGGCAAATAGACACAACATAACGCAAGAAAAATCACAATGATTAAATTCACTGTCTTATGATGGATCCCTTTGTTGAGGTCAGATTTTCCTCCTCAGGATATTCTGCTGAAAAACCTTTGTTGGACTGAAGAACCTTGTTGGGGTTGTCCAAAGAAGCCACTAGGCATGTGATAGATCTTTTTGCCATAACAGCACAACACAATTTATACATTTATTTGAACAGTACTTGTAATCCTGAAATTTCAAAGGTTTTGATTTTCAGGGACTTGGTTCATCCAAAATGGGACCAGAGTAAGTTTGTGTGTATTGAATGTGAGCAATCAGGGTTCAAGGCCCTGTGAAATGGAAAGTGAAGTAAGTGAATTTAACTTAGTGTTTTAGACTAAAAAGTATCTCCTCCTATAAGGAATTGAGAGCACCACAAGGATTCCCATCTATTTGACTTTTGTTCCGTGTTCTGCATTCAGGGAGATGAAATTAAACATAAATTAATATGATTTCTTGGGGACAAAATTTTATTTTCCAGACTGTCCACTGCCAAAATTAACCTCTAAACTAAATCTCTGGGATTTATTTTGGACCTGATTTTTGTTGGTTGTTAAGGAGTAAAAGTTAGTAACATCTAAAATAGTGTAACCTACGTCTCCCTCCGAGCTGGAATAAACAGAAATTTTAATGATCTATAAAGTTTTATGAGTAACTGAACTTTAGTCAACAGTGTTTCAGTGGGATTTCTAGAAACATCAAAAGAATGAAAAGTCAAAATATAACACCATTCCACTTTGGTGGCTAAGACTAAATAAAGTTAAAACCTCTTCCAAACTCTGTCATTTAATTCCATATCATAACTCTTGTTACACTAAGGTTCATTGCCAAGAATTCATAGTAGTAGAAGCAGCAGATGAAAAATGGCCAGAAAGAGCACAGTTTTGTTAGGCAACACAGTCCAGGTACAAGATTTTGGCTTCTGTGAAAGAAGGGGACATGGCCAAAACTACTTGAGTGTAACAGCCTCCTGATATTCTGCAATTATGTAACAATGAGTCTAGTCATTAATATCCATTTTAACTGTCTCAAAGTCCTGAGCAACCCAATGCCATAACCTTTCCCAACCTGCGTCAAGTCAACAGTCCAAAGAGGTTCCCAAGACCTAAGCAAGCAGAATAATAATGATAGCTGAGAATAAACACCTTTGTTCAGTAAAATTAATCATTGTAATGCTAGATTCGTGACCAGGTCATTACCTTAAAGGCAGGTCTTGATGTGGCAGCTGAACAACCATAATGAAAAAGCTCCTATGCAGAGGGCATGAAGCTGTTCTTTTCTAGCTCATAACTAGGCCAAGGGAGGAGGACCTTATGAGTGAAAATCTGAGCTGGAACTTGTCAGCATGTCAGTAGTGTAGGCAGGAATACTGCTGTGGCTATAAGATACTGCCGTTATCTAGGGCTCGTGTTCCCTCACTGGCAGGAGAAGAGATGAGAAGAAAAAGAGAATATATGTAAGACAGACAAAATGGATGAAGCAGCAGAGGCTAACACAGCACTGACCCAGAAACTGAACTTCCCTTACTGGGAAGAGGTGCAGTTATGGGGAAACCCTTGCACTGTAGTTTGGTGAAGGCAGAGCTAACCACCCACACTCTCTGCTGCAGCCATTTCAGGCTTGAGGCCTCAAAAACATATCTGCAGAGCTGGAGGGAGGAGGCTGTCTAGTTTCTATGCGGTTCCTAAAATTTGTAACTGATTTCCATAGTTTAGGCATCTAAACTTTAAGTTAGGCACTTAATCCCTTTCATGGACACGGCCCCTACCCTTACAAAAATAAGATGACTTGGATTCCTTATTAACAATTCCAAAAAGAGAGATTCCTCACTGTCACTGCTAACACTTCTAAAAGTAGCAAGGGCTCCCATGTGATGTGCAGGTTGGAGGCAGGAAGCAAAGGCTACAACTCTTCTCCATGTCAGCTGAGGACCTTAGAGCGAGTTAGATGAAAGGACATGACAAGTACACATTGAACGGGGCTTAGCAGGTATGCTAGAATCCCAGCCTTGCATTTGCTAGGCCAGTGCAGGAAGGGACTTATGGAGTTTCTTTCTCTGTCCCCAGATGGAGAAGCCTGCAAGGGAGATGAAATTAAATATTTTCCATAATACTATTTCTTTTGCATAGGGGATAGGCAGATGAAAGCATAGAGGTGACTAAGGAAGCAGAAGTGATGATCAAGGATGTCATCTTAGTCAGACCACAGGCAGAAGCTGATAGTTTGATAGGCCAACATATTTGACAGATAGGGTGAGGCTAAATGTGAAAGATCTTAAAGGCAAAGATAAGTTGCTTGCATTCAAAAATGAGAAACTACTCAAGGACACGAGGAGAGTGGTGATTCAGCCAAAACCATGAGCTGGGAACAGGGTTCTAATCCTGCTATTTTAGATGGAAGTGAAGGCAGCAGTAGTGCTGGAACATGGCTGGAGACCAGATTATTACAGACAAAAGGCAAAAAGATGTGATGCTGCTATGAGTTTTAGCTGGCTGCTGCAAGAAATGATGAATCTGTGAGCTATTATGTAAGAGGAGGCAAATTGACTGGGCTCACACACTGCCTGAAAGAGGGAGGACAATCTAAAATTTTCCCTGATCATGGGCTGGAGGAAGTACGAGGTTAAGAGCAGTGAAAAAATTGTGAAAAATTGACCAGAGATTTAGTTTTAGACATTAATGATTGTCAGAGATGTGGAAGTGAACTGCTAGAAGGAGGATTACATAGAGGAAGAGAGAGAGATTTGCAAAGGTAAATTTTTAGGAGATGGGCACCTACAAATGGGATAGAGCTAAGATCTTTTAAAGAAATCTCTCTGCCTTCTCTGACTTTTCCTGTTGTCTAGGCAGCTGGAAAAGTCATGGGCATCACCAAGTCTTTGCCTAGTAAAAGCAAAATTTGCTTAATTTTGTTATGTTTTTCTGACTTCTACAACAGGTTGTGCATTGGTCACATGGCCAATTGACTCAACTCCAGATATTCCAGATACTGATGGGGGGCTGCTGGCAGTAATAGTCATAATAGAGTTTGTGGGTTTATGAAAAGGGACAATACTTTCAGTGCAGTGGTAAGACCCATCCCAAAATGTGACCATTTACTGGATGCAAAAGGGGCCTGGTCTTCTATAGATTTTACGAATAATAATTTAAAACCAAATTAGAATAATTAATTGATAAATAAAATCAATTGACAGGGAAATACTTGATGGACATGTCATTCTCATCAAAACCACCAGCTTTGCAGCCAGGTTAGATTAAGTTCCATCAGCATGCTATGGTTCAGTTTTTCTGTACTTCCTTTCCTGCCCCCTGCTCAGTCATTCTTATTGATGGACATGGGACTCTCCTTGCCAGTCTCAAGAGAAATGGGAAAGTAGGGACTTCTGTGCTGTCTTTTGGTCACTTTTTTAATCACCAAGTGCCAGACTTAGAGTCTGATGTGAGACCTCAAGATGAGCTGGCCTTCAAGGTTGCTCCAGGACTCATCTTATGACAGGTTTTAACTCCAGCAAAGAGTATCAACGACATGCTCACAGATTTTTTTCTGAGAAACCTCACAGAATCTATTTGAAGAGGCAGAAGTAATTCTTCCTTCCTGCAAAAAAGATTTCTTGACAATGTCTAAAAGTCAGAGTGATGGCTGATGTGCTGAGACCGATAAACAGGATATTTTATGGATCTTTTTGTCTTAAGAGAAAAAAAAAAGCAGCAAGGCTTTGTATACCTGAAATAATTATTGACAGTTTTTACTAGGAAGAGATCAAACTTGTTCAGCTTCTTTTATAGTAAACATGTCTGGTGGGGTTGAGGGAGAGGAGGGAAAATCATGCATGGTTTTTATACAGTTTGGTTGGATAGCTGGCAGGTGCACCTGTAGGGCATATGTGAATGTATAAACTCACACATGTTCACTTAAAAGGACACCGTCAGCTTGCTTCAGAGTTTTTGTTTGCTCTTTAATCTGCATTAATACCCTCTTAGAAGCTTAAAACCCATTATTTATTTCCCTATTGATTTCCTTCTTCTCTTTCCCCTTGTCAAACCCTTTCTTGTGTGTGTTTGTTTCGCTTTGTTTTGAGTGGAGATAAAATTACAGCTGGTCTTATTTAACAACCCAAACAACTCCAATTTGTACCACACTTTATCAGGGCAGTGAGAGCAAGGACAAGAGTGTCAGCAGACAGAATGCTGGGTGGGCACATCAGGGGAGAGCTTCTTTGTGGTGTTGTGCTTAGGTTGGCCTTTGAGGGAGCACCAAGGCGATGTATTTCATGTTTTGGTCACCTGGACCTGGAAGGGAGGACAGACACATTAAAGAGGTTCAGCTTCTCTAAAAATGTGAGTAGCTGTTTGATGCTCCTTCTTGAACAAAATGAATTAAGAAACAACGGTGGCCTTTGTCTTAGTGCAGTCAGGTGAACACCAACCCAATTGTGCAAAGGGATATGGTGTAAGTGCTGCTAAGTCTGAGAACCTCTGCTTACAGTTCTTGCTGCTGTTATGAGCATGGGTCTGTTTGCAGTGATGCAGAGCTCCATGAAGAGCCCTGGCAGCAGAGGCTGCCTGTACTTGCCATCATCTTGGGGTGCTGCAGGCAGCAGGCACATCATAAGAGGCAGCCACTGAAAGTCCTATGCTCTGGCATAAAGGGTGCAAAGAAGAGCTTGTCAGAAGAGCAGGGATGGCAGTGGGTCATTCAGAGTACTGGGCTTTCCAGGTAGATTGAAGTGGGGAGAAAGAAAAGAGCAGAGAAGCAGGTAATGGAGCATTTCCTAGTCAATCCACTCTGCAACAGCTCTGTGCTGGGACCTACAGCTACCTTCGGAGATTTATCTGTGGTCATTGCTCACTTGGGCAATGCCTGTAGGATTTATTCCAGAACAGAGTAGTTGAGCTGCTGACTCTCATTTTAAGGTGTTTGATCAAGTGAGGAGACTGGCAAGAAAGCAGCCGATGTTCAAGGATCAAATAATTTTTCTGTCTTCATTTTTACAGCTTTGTCAAAATCCAGTATCTCCCCTTTAAAGTTCCATGTGGATGAAAGGGTATTTTGGTTTCACTAAATTTTCACTCTAAAGGGAGGAACATAGCCTTTGACAGCTTGCTCAACATTGAATGAAGGCACTGTGCTGGTGTTCTTTCTGGTGGTGTGTTTGGACCAGTTTGCAAATGAACCCTTGCAAGCAGAAAGTGCGTGAAGGTCTCATTAAACAAAGCACCTGGCTAAAGCCTACAAAACAAGCTGTGCAAGAGATCCAAGCCTGGTATTTCAATCATTTTTGAGAATTCAGAGGACTGTAGTCCTTTGGAACATGACTCTCCAAAAGTTGCCATAAAAGACCAGAATCTGATCTCAGCGACAGCTACAAAAGCAGAATAAAATAACAGGCTGAAAAGAGAAATTCCCACCCAGTCTATTACTGGATTAAGTATTTTATGTTCCCACTCAGTTTTCAGCTTGTCCCATGATCAAAAAACCCAAACATTCGGCTGATTACACCAGCCCTTAAGCCATTGATTGATAATGTGGGTTTTCCTGTTACTTTCATCATCCATCCCTGCTACTGAGGGATAATACACGAAGGCAAAGAAAGCACTTTAAAAATGCCGAGATGGAAAGCCATCTTCACACGGAGGTCAGACGTGGCTGTTTCGTCCTCTGCTGAGCAGCTCCCGGCAGGCCTTTCCCACCTGGACTGGTGGGATGCCAGTTCAGGGCTTCCTTCTGCCATCTCCTGCCCCTTCGCAGTACTGCGAGCCGGGAACAAATTGTTCAGCCTCATGCTCAGGGCTGTGGTCTGTGGCAGCAGGACCTGGGCTTTTGCTCAAGGTTAGATGATCTGATCACAGTCATACATCAGGGAATAGTCAGAAATAACCTGTTTACAATAGTAATTTTGCTTTATGGGAGTGATGCTCTAAAGTGCTTTTAGAGAACTCTGTGAACACACGCATTAAGACAATAGCTCATGTATATAAGAAAATGTTTTTTTCCCTGGGGTTTTTTCACCTTGACCTTGTGGTGCTAGCTGTCCCCACTCCTGTAGAGGAAGGTACCCAATAAGGTAAGATGCCCAGCATTTTTGCAAGGCAAGCAAGGGGGCATTCAAAGAAGAAAGCAAGAAACCACCTACTTTCACAGTGTTAATAGATGGCTGCACACTCCTGTAGATGCTCAGATGTTTTGCTTCCTCATAACAAAAATGACCTTTCTTTGCCCCCTTTCTTTTAAACTTTCAGACTGAAGGGTAGCATTCAGCATGGGGTAGGGCTACTAAATTGATACCTCCCAAGACTGCCCCCACCTCAGTACACTTTAGTCCCTGTCATAGCTGGGTGGGTTATGAATATTTGAAAATATTTTGCATAAATAAACAGGGCATTATTTAGTTTCTGCTGTATCCATCCACCATACTGCCAGCTATCTCACAGCATCCAGGTTTTGCATTGGCATTCTGCTGCATTTCTTTTCTTACCAGTTAGTGAGTAATGTTTTCACCTTTTGAGAAAACCTCAGCTACAAGCTATATTTACACATTTATTCTGTGAGGCATTTGCTGCTGGTATTTAAACAAAAATAACAGCGACTTCTACCAATTTATGTTCCTGCTATTTGGGTCTAAGATACAGCACTACCTGAGAGGGACGAGTTCAGTTATTTTCTGTTTTTTCCTAAGAAACCAATTTACAGTTTCTCGTATGTTTTTCCTTACCTCATTTTGGCCCTGAATGTGACTCTTTCATGTCTCTTTACAAATATTTTCCCAAAAATATAGGGTTAAAACCCCATTCACCTCTGACTTGGAGTTATGGACATGGAAGTCCCTTCCCTGCCAATTTCTTTGAGCAACTGCTTCTAAAAACTCAAATGACAGCTTTCCTGGCAAAATACTGGTTCTCATTTTCCCTTCTTTTGTTACATTTTTGTCCTTCACAAAATAATTAATATTTTCTGTTCTGCTTTCTCTTACCTTCCACCAATCTTTGTTTAATTTTCAACTTTGTAAATTTGTTTTGGAATAGAAAGTTCTTTCTCTTAGTTCTTTCTAACAACCTTGTGTACTACATTTTATGAATGGTTGTGACTTTTACAGACTACGGCTTATTTGTGCGTGTGATTTTGCAGTGCTAAGGTTTTCAATAAAATTCTTCTCACCACAGAAGTTTAGCTAAGTAAAAATCTGACCTTTTTTTCCAGTTCTGCTTGGGATTACTTTCATGTGTTGTTAAGCACATCTAATTAACATTGGCACATTAATGGTGTCGTAAGAATGGAGACAATAAAAGCTAAGTAAACCTTGATTAAGATCTCAAAATATAGAGAGATTTAGGGGGTTTTTTGTGGTCATACTGTAGTTTATTTTAACAGAAAAAAATTTACTTGCCCAAGTCTTTTGGGGTACTCTTAACCTGTAAGGTTTTTTTCCTTGCTTATGAATACAAATATTTACAATATAAAATTTTTTTTTTTTTTTTT
>WEKY01017129.1:0-15237 GCA_013390045.1 Picathartes gymnocephalus | reverse complement strand
TCTGTCCAGTTCTGAGCAAGATGTAGGGTTTATTGTGCCTGCCTGCCCAAACAGCCCAGGTGTCAATGAACTTTTTCAAGCAAAGCTCTGCATACATAGCTGGTCATTGGCAGTTAAACAGGGCTCTAACATAGCAAAAGTTCAGGACATTTTCAGGGCCAAAATCTGAAATAATGAAAAGACACAAACAAAATGATGCTATTTACACACTGAACAATAAGATATATTCAACAGACAAACCCCTTCAAGAAACTAATTAAAGGGTGTAAAGCATTATGAAAAACTTATGTTTAGTTTACAATTTCTGGAAAAATACTACCTTACTAAAATTTGCTGAAAGATGCAGTATCAATTTCACCCTGGTAAAGAAATTGAGCTTATGCTGAAAAAGGGGAGTTTAGTAAAAGAACATTTTGTTTGCTACAGTGTACCTTTTCCTTCCTGTTTCCTCAGTAAAGTATGCATTATAGTACATACCATATTTTAATTTAAACAGCAATGTGCCAGGCACCAACAGTTACACATCATCACACACAAGTTCTTATCATCCCTCAAGGTGTGTTAGTACATAATGTGTAATGTAAATGTGAGCAAAGTCTCCATCATTACATGAGTTTGACATACCAGTTATTGTTATCTACAAAAATTATTTATTAACAGAATAAGGGACGAGACAGTTTGGGTGCAGTTTCAAGCTAGGGTTTCTTTTGCTTAACTTCAGGTTACATGACTCACAAACTGAGGGATGTGAATGGTTCTAAAGCTGTGTTCAATTTGTCTGTCTCTATTCTCTGTTGCTGGTAGTTTATTGTGTAGCACAGCCCTTGTATAGCCCCCATGTTTCTTGATTTCCCTTGCCCTAAGTAGCCCACAATATTCTTTCTTCCCCCGATTTGCCCAGTATTTCCCTGTCATTGACTCTTTGCCCTGTTCTCTCCCCTACTCCTGATGCTGGAGCTGAGCATTCGGTTTGGAGAAGTGTCGGGATTGCAAAAGCCTGCCTTGAGTGCAGCAGTCAGGGTCGGTATTGCTTGGCCATGCCCCAAAAAACTTTCTGTAACCAGAGCTGGAGCCAAAGTAGTTATACCATTTTGGCAAATGTAGAGGATTCTTCTGTGCACCAAGTACACTGGGATTGCTCTTTAACTGCCTTTGAGTTTTCTCATGAAATCTGCAGTGACGCCCAAACAAGCCTAATGTGGTTAAAAACTCAGTCCAATGATCTCACATCCTCCACTGCAGTTGAAGGCTCATAAACACATTTGGTCTGTATTGGTATGTTGTCATAATTTGGGAGAAACATTGCCTGGAAACACAATAGTTGGTTATGAAAGTCTAGTTTGATGCTGAGAGATCACAGCCAGATATTACATTCCAGTAATCAAAAATGAGTTATTGCAGGAACAAATAAAAAATAGTGAAAAGCTAATTTTATATAGCTCTTTGTTTTCCTTTTTCTTAAAAGCATAATTTATTTTTGTTTTTAAAAGCAGGGATTACTCAGAGGAGACAATGGTGACTAGGAGACTACTAGGAGAAGAAATCCGAAGAACTATAGAATAAATAGAGCTTGTTAGGAGAGATATTTCATATTATTCATTAATTTAGGATGTATATCTGATTACAGAATGTACACCTGATTACATGCATTAAGCATAACAGAGCTCCAAGAAATGATCAATAAGCTGTGCAATCAACTGGTGCAGGCGTACAGATGGCTATTAGAAGATATGGTAGATAAAATGTTTCACAGAAAATTCAGAATTTGCAGATACCTGCTGCACAAGGCAATCTCAAGGCTGTTCTTCCAGGTAAGTTGCACAATAAATGCAGAAATGCAAGAGTTCTTTTCTATCCCATTTCTCTAAAGCATGTGATGGAATACCAGACAGGATAATATCTGTTAAACCTGTGAAGATGGAGATCAACAGAAACACTCTATGGTGGATAAGGAGATGCTTAAAATAGACACGTAATCAGATAGTGCTGAAAAAGAAGATGCTGTCATTGAAGGAAATTACTTCATAGAGAAGCAGAGCAGAAGCAGCAAAGGAGCAGACTTGGGATCTTTATTTTTTAATATTTTTCCTGTAGTGTGGAAAGTGGGAGAACCCGATGGGAAATGATAGTGACACAAAGGCTTGAGAGATGATCAACATATGAACAATCAAGATATAGAGAAAAAGCTGAATGGTCTTAGGCCTTGGTGATTAGAATGGGATAAATTTTTGCAAAATGTAATGTCAAGTATTTATCTTGGACAGTGATAAGAAAAAACCTTGTGTCATAAACCAGAAACTTATCTGGTAAAATCTGAGGATGGGAACTTGGGCATATTATTTACCAGGATAAGTATGTAATACTGCTGTGATACAGACAAGAAAGACAGCTATGGTCAGGAGAGCAATTACTTGTAGAAAGAGGGATGGTTATTGCTGTTTTTCAGACCTCATCTGGAATTCCATATCCTTTGTGGGGCTCCCTTATTCAGGAAAGACGAACTCAAATGGAAGTGATGCAGAGAGACAAGGTGAGGTTCAGCATCTTGTGAGGAGAAACTAGGAGGATGTGGCATCTTTTAGACAAAGCAGTCTGTCAGTTCATAAAGGTGTTACAGAAAGAAAATAACTATTTGGGCTAAAAGACGTAATTGTAAGAAAAGACAGAAATCAAGTATATAAATGTAAACTGGCTACATGCAAGTTTTAGAATGGAAATTAGAAGAATATTCCTAACCAGAGTAGGAACAGGAGCAGAGGAAATGAAGAAAACAAACTGCTAAAATGGAAGATAATAAAAAAGGATATAATATGATATCTGGACTAACAAGAGACTGCTTTATGTAACTCAAAAATATTCACTGAGCTCAAAGGCAAATTTCTTAAACTAAAAATTATATTTTTATAGTTCATGAAATCATCATAGTTGTGGCAATGAAGTACACTCTAGCTAAATGAGACTGGTTTCATATGTTCAGGTGAGGAGAGAGCATTAAGATAATCTATTCTGAAATTTAATGTAATACAGCCCATAGAAACCTACTAATTCATTTTTGCTTCAGGCTCAATGCCTCTCTTTGATCTATAGCACATCTTTCAGAAAGGTATTCAGATTTAAGTGCTCCAAGTGAAGTAGAATCCACCACATTTAACAGCAACTTCTATTGAAACTGCAATGCAGATGGTTTGAGAGAAGAGCTTTTGACCTTCATGAATTTTTTTCTTTTTTTTTCCCACTGTTGACAGGGTTTATGAGGAAATACATCAGACAGATTGTTGGGGAAGATATTAAACTTCCTACATCTATTCTGATCTGATGAACTCTTTTTCAATATTTTCAAGACTTAATGGCCTGTGTTATGTTTCTTCTGCTACTAAGACCAATTTTAAAATCAGTGAAGTTATTTCCATTTATACCAGGTAAAAATATGATCCTTTATGCATATGATTAACAGATTTCCTGGGATGAGTAAATATCTTCTACGTAATCCAACAGAGTGGAGAATATCTTATCTATAAGCTATACATCTTACATATATCTTATATATAGCTGTAGCTATATAGCTATATATCTTTGAGTAAAGCCAGCTGACTTTGGTTTATGGTATGATTTGCGTAATGCAAAACATTTAAATTCTTGCTCAGATAGAAAGCTTTTAGGATAATACCTATTTCCTTCAATACTAGCTTCTTAAATGTGGCATGTAATCTGAGAAGATTCCTTAAATTCAGTCTAAAAAATTTATCTCTAAAAAAAATATATTCTTGCCAACAGAAAGCCATCTCACCTGTTTTATATACTTAGGATGGATCTCCTTCAGGTTAAAAAACTAACTTAAGTGGCTGCCATTAAATGAAAAGGATCATATTAAAAAAGTATGGAAAAGGAATATCCTCATGACAGGGTGTTCTGGGTGGCTGTCACAGAATAAATTTGGAGTAGGGCAGCGGTAAGATTAAACCAACCAGCACAGCAGTACTGAGATGCAAACAGATGTCTGATTTCTGTGTGATTGGGTGAAAGGGCAGGAGAAAACACCTTTCAGTTCTGTGAATTAATCTGTCTCATGAAGAACTGTGCACCTCAAAACCCAAGAATGGAGCTAAATCCAGGCATAGTTAAATAGTGATTAGAATCATGGTTATTCTTCTCTTGCAACCTTTCTGTTTGGTTGTGTTATTTCCCTGATACCTGTTCTAGAGGTCTCGGGCACCCTGGAGCACAGTCCTGTGCACCTAGCAGGATGTGCCCTGGAGGATGCTAGCACTGCAGCTGACATATTTAGCAGCAAGCTTATTGTATGGAGGACTGTGGTTATGCCTTATTTTAGTACCCAAAGACTTCTTCAAAAGCAAAATATCTTTTATGCCAGATTTTGAACTAAAACCAAAATCAAAATCCTTGTGTAAAAGTCCTTTCTTTTAGATATCATCAGCACACTGCTAAGTATGTCTTTTGTAAGGATAGTTTGAATATGATTAATCTGTACTACGGTGCTATGAAAAGAAAGACAATGTGCCCAAATTCTGCTCTTAGCTACAGCAGTCAGCACAGACATCTGGAGGTCAAGTGTTTTTAGAGGTCTGACTTGGATTAGAGTCTGACCCCCATGCACATGAATAATCACAAGGATTAATGAAGTATATAAAGTGTGTGTGCTTGTTAATCTCATCTATGGACACAACAAAGGAAGAAATTCTCCCCTTTCAGGGAGTAAATGGTTTAGCAAAGAGAAGGCACAAAGCCTAGCCTTAAGCTGACAGGAAGCCTACAGTTTAACAGAAGAGTGTCTTTTATTATCTTAACTGAAGCAACAGTGTTCCAGCGAGGTATGGCATGAAAATGATCCTGTTTGACTTTTAGATGTGATGTTTTGTCCCTTTTCTTTTGGTATTCTCACCTGTTTTAAATGTTATCTATGAAAAAGATTCTATTTTAAATTAAAACTAGAGTTTCATCATTTGCATATATTTTAGTTCACACTTCCTGTAAGTTACTCTGGCTTGTGCCATGAATATAAACATGGTTGCTTAAGATTTGGCTTTGACCAAATACCTTCAAAGGGGCAAGAAATTCTCATAGTAACTCAGATACCATAAAATAAGGAGTATACTAACTGAATTTTGGCTTGAGTTGTTCAATCAGCTCTGTAACTGACAGAGGTCTCTGCCATTCCATCTATCCACCCAGGAGAGATATTCTGAGGCAGAGTAGTTCCCTAAAGCTTGTCTTGCCTGTCCTTGCAGAGGAGGATTTTAAATTTTCAGAGTCAGCTCTAAGACCAGCTTTTGTGCAGAGCTTTGAAATCCTTCATGGCTGGCACCAATAAAAGGCTGGTCTTCAGAAGTTCCTCCCATGTGGTATAGTGTTTGTCATAGAATGAGTCAAGGGGATCAGAGAACAAGTAAGGAAGCATATCATGACCTAAAAAAAGCCCAAGTTGTTCTCTAAGAACTTCTACAGCTACAAAAGCCCCAGGATTATTCCAGTATGGATATTTATTTCTTTCTATCTCAGTAAAGGAAGGTCTTGGACACCCCTTGTGGCACTGAAGAGACTCATCTTTATGCAACAGCCAGGACTATCCCAGTTCCATGTGTTTGTCTGATCAGAGGGAGATAATCCCAGATAATTTGTGAAAGACGAAAAAAAGAGGAACTATTTTTACAGTAGTGGTTAACATTTGAAGCTTAGCGCTGGATGGTTCTGAGATTCCTCTGAAAGGAAAGTTCACCGCTCTTAGCTCTGATTACACGCTTGAGAGGCCAACAGTCCCTCGGCATGGGCTTCTGAGCTTTCTGAGGAGGAACAGGCTCTTTACAGCATCTCTCTTCAATGGCTTTAGAAGGAAATTAGTTTTTAGTGAAAATGTAAATTGCACATGTGCAAGTTATAATTCTAGATCATTGCCAGTAGGTAATGTCTCTAACTCTGCTATTTGGTAGTTACTATAAAGTTTTCAGTAATAATCTTCAGTTCTCTTCCTGTCCTTTCAGCTACAGAAAAAACATTTGGAAAGAAAAGAGTCTTCTTATGTATAGAGGGGATAAATATGTAGCACTTGTGGGAAAAAGATGAATGGAAATTGAAATAAGAGTTTTTTCAACAAATGTTTATAGTCTGCAAATGATAGAATTTTCATATTCTCGTTTTGTGAAAAACAGCACTCAGGGGTAGAAATGAGAGTTTTGTGTGTGAGGCGATTAAACTGAAAAAGCAATACAACTATCCGAATCAGAAAAGACCCCAGTGCCCACAAAGTGCCGCAGAGAAGCAGAGCTTAATGTCAGTGGGATTGTGAAGGTCAGTGAACAGATGAGGGTTGGTGGAAACTCCTCTCTGGACTGTGAAAAGACCATACACATCTGGTAGAATACTCCCAGAGGATCTCTGAGTTCCAGGGGATTGTGAAGCCTGTGGCTCACTTGCTGTGTTTTGTTATTTTGATAGCATCACTTTGTCTACAGTAACCACAGAAAAATAAAGCAGCCCCCATTCAGCTTTCAGAGCATGGATGTTTTACCTCAAATGAAACTTAAGGAATTAATAATGTTGAAAGCTAAGGCTTACTTACTTATATTAGTTTTTAAAAATTTTTAATGTGTTTACTATTTACTTACTTTACCAAACAGAGGTATACCTCACTGAAAGGCAGGACTGAGTGTCATATTATCCTAAATAGAAGAAATACACTTGTCAAAATAAATATCAAATCTGCATTTTTCGAGCAAAATTTCATGGCAGATGTTATGGACTTCCTGTGTACTCATTCTAAACATAACATTGCCTGCCTGCATTATGTAGAATTTTCACATAAAGCATTGAGAAAGCATATTTATAGGGAATAATATAATTATAGTTGCATAACTCATGTCTATAAAACAACAACAGAATGACCTGGTTCTCATTTTCTAACTGGTAAGTATCTGGTTTTGGATCACAAAATGACTGTACACCTGTCTGTGCCTCATATCATTGGGACACTTCCCACCCATGGCTGGAGGGCAGCAGGGAAAATTCAGAGAGAAAGTGTCACGTTTCTCTAACATGTTTATTCTTTATCCTTGGAAAAAAATATGGTGGGAGAATGGTTAGATATATTATTTCAAATTTGCACTCACAATGACTTGCCTTATAAACTTCATTTGATTTACATAGGCATAAACAAAATTGGAGCTATTTCTTGGTATTTAGACCTAAAGATGAAATATGCATGTCTTCTTTGGGAAAAATACTCCTAGATCAGCTCCCCCCTGCTTGAAAAATAAGGCATGTGAAATCTTTTGATTCTTCATTGACACAGGCTATTCTCTGCATTTTTAAGGCATCTTTCTTCACAGCAATCTGTACTTTATGACACAGACAATTTCAAGTAATGCTGAAGATGCCAGGGGTCAAAAATACCACTCCTTATGTTAGTCACAGCTCCCGTACATGGTGCCCTGCCTACATAATACAAACCCACAAGAAAATTTTTCAGTATAGGTTCTTTAGCAAGCATTTTTTTGACAAAGTTAGACTTAATAATATACTTACAGGCTAGATAGTGAAGCCCTGACTGACACTGATTGTCATGTTAATCTATGATAAATTAAATTTGAAACCACCAAAAGATTTTAAACTTGAAGACATACTGTTTAAATGAATCCTGACCAGGTGTTGGGAAATAGGAAATCCCTGACATAAGCTCTGACATAAAAGAAGAGCTTAGTTCATGAAGTACAAAAATGAACTAAATTATGTAAAGCAGCCAAGAAATCTGGCAGTAAATAAGAAGGTCTGGAGAGGCAGGGAGGGTGTAAAGAGAAATAGGTAGATTAGGTATGTGAGCTTATTCATACTTATTTTTATACTAGCCAAGTATCACTCAAAGCTTAAAGATATGTATTTCAGAGAGTTTTCAGATGAAAGGCTCAGAAGAAAACCAGTGGTGTATGGGAAGGGAAGGCTGCACCCTTTGGGAGGCAAAGCAGATCACAAGCTGCTTGAGGTTTGTTTTCTGCAAGAGTTGTTACTTTAGGGGAAGTGAGAGTGTTTGAGACACCAGGCCTTGCTAAAACAGGAACATATGAGTGTTTTTGGCACCAGGCCATGGAGCGCCTGCATAGGAATTTACCACAGAGCTGGATGGGGTTTTTCTGATGAAACTTTTGTCAGAAGAGGAGCTTTTTGTGAAGATATATCCCCATTTAAGCTCTGTCCCTGGGGACAAGATTTACATGCCCAATTTGAAAAGTGTGGTCAGAGGGAAGGTATGACACACCTCTGACCAGCACCCCGATGGCCAACAAACTCACCCTGTCCGCAGAAATACCTGTGCCCTCTGAGGGCCTCTTTTGGTATGAGGGATATTATATATCCACACTGCCTTTCCCTTGGCCTCTGAGGAGAGGACAGTACCAGGGTAACCCTGTTGTGTATTTCCCAGCCCAGAGCTGGGGCTGGCAAGGCACACAATAGGATCTGCCTGCTCCTGTGTGTATGGACATGTCCTGGACATCCAGGTTTGTTTTGATTATCAGGCCTCTGGTGAGCTGTGTTGTTCACCGAGTTTGGCCTATACCTTTTACGCAAAGAGCTTGCATATCGCTTGGCTGGAGCGCAGGAGAACGTAGTCATCATGAAAGAAATGTTTACATTGCTAATGGCTACAAGCACATATTATTTAAAAATGAAAGTAAATGTTCTAACAGGCAAGAAATCAGATCCCAGTAGGAGACTAGCAGGATCCCAGTTTACTCTTGTAGTCCATAGGAAATGGAGAGGGTTCAGATCCTGTCTTGAGAAAAAGCTTATCGTTGTGACAGTTCAGGGTGTGGTAGAGTGGAGGACAAGAAAGGAAGGAAGTCAGCAGCAGCATTTGGCAGAAAGAAGTCACATCAGATAGCTTTCTGGGTGGATTATAACTTGTTCTGAGCTGTAACCGGGGTGGGGCTGGGGTCAGAGCACTGCTGAGCTGTAATCAGTCAGTGCCTCTGAAAGAATGGGCTTGCGGCTTTGGGCTACACACCTTGCTACAGCAGCTACTCAGCTTTGGGTCAGGGCAAATCCATCTCATGGCAAAACTTCTGCAAACACGTCCACAGTGTAACATAACTAAGAACAGATCCTCATTTCCTGTTGTCTTTTTCTCCCACTTTTTGCACCACTTTAACAGAACAAAGGAGTTCTATAAACGAAAAACACACGCTCTTCCTTTAGAGCCCTTTAAGAGCAAAAAGTGTCTGCTGTGGAATAGAAATGCTGTCCTGTTGAGGAAACTCCAGTGTGGAATCCATCTAATATATATTCAGATTCGTGGATTAACTTTTTGGTCAGTGGTAAGAAGCAGGCACTTCAAGGGCACAGTTCACCTGTCCTGTTTTCATGCCTGCTTTAGGGTAAGCTTAATCACTCCTTAGCAAGCTCCACTCCTTGGAAAAGGCTGTGAAGGCATGCTAGACAGCTGATACAGCCACCCATATACATGCCTAACACCTGTTAAAAGCACTCCTACTGCTTTTCATATGGTCAGTTGCAGTATCAGCCTTGGACTCAGCTATAGCTATCTAAACCCTGTGAGGCATGGAAGTTTCCAAAATGTTTATGTGCTCATAGCATTGTAAATCACAAATCAACTCCCAAAATCATGAAAATGGATTAAGATGCATGATTAAATACAACAGTGCTGTCTTCTTTCTTCTACTTTTTATTCAGCCTTTGGAGTTTTGGGGTATATTTTTGTCATGTTTTCCACTCTTATCCTTCAACTCAAGGCTTAAACCAAAGGATAGTTTAAAATGAGGGCAGGGAATCTTGCAATTGTTTGACTGTGCGATTTGAGTATAAGCTCAGCTGTCATGGCAATGCCACACATCAAAAATAAAATCTGTTAGGAAACTGTAGTATTTTGCTAAGAATCAGACATAAGAATATTCTGTATTTTTACAATTGAAGTATTACAAGCTTTTACAATATTGCAATGATGTGTAATTGCTAAGGTTATAACTCAAAACTTGAGTTGTAGTAGACTAAAGACTAGCTTAGTCAGACCTTGCATTGCAAGTACAGTCAAGGGCAAGAATAGATAATAAAAATTTGCACTGGTTTGAAAGTGTTTGTCCTACTGTTTGCTCTGCAAACACGCCTTTGTTAGGCAGCACACCCCTTTTAGGTGAGAGTTGAAATGCTGACAAGGCTAATGGCACTCAACATTTGCTTCACCTGGCATTATGGGTAAACCACTTACTGTGAAAGCGTGAGAAAGCTCTTATAATTTGCACTTCTTTTTAGACAGAAGTTTAATTAGGAAATACAGAAACTTGTATTGAGTAGAGACCTCAGAGCAACAAGTGAGTTTGCAAGAGGTGAAGTATCCCTTTAGCTGAAAGACAAATGTAGTGACAGCCTCAAATACATCTCTACACACCTTATATAAGCTGAATCTACTGATTTAGCAGATCCTGAGATCTACTGATCCCTTTAAAGTTTCAAGCTCCACTCTGAATATAGTTCTTACCCATCTTCTCTGTTGTGCATTTATCACTGAACTGAGCAGAAATTCTGACAGGCAAAATCCCTTTTATTCTCCACTATTCACTGCCCACCATTCAAGGACTTCACTGCTCTCCAGGCCAAATCAGTTTTTCAAGTCTAAACCTGAATGTGTCACTGGTTGTGCAGTGAATCATCTGATACGGGCCTTTGGTCACAACCTGACCTTGTGGAGGTACCTCACAGGAGAAAAGGGAGGTTGTGAAACAAGACGAAAAAGGCTCAAAGTGAGGAAGGCTCAGAGGTGAAGGAAGATAAAAACATTGTAAAACCAACTGTAGCTGCTTGGGATGTGTCAAAGGGGAGATGCTTTACTCTAGGTTCATTATAGATGCACTGGCTTACTCTTTTTTTGCCAAAATATGCCTCTCTCTTCCCAGTTTCTTGTGTAAGCACGTTCTCAGACCTCCCCTGTCATGGAGGGGGCTGTGTGTGTTACGTCAGAGGCTCCTGCCCTGTGCTGCACCCAGGCTCTGCACTGATAACCCTCTTCTTCTAATCTGTAGAGGAGCAGTAAGTAAATGGGTTTTCACAAATTCTTCACTGGGAAAAGTTTTTGAGCATTTCATGGCTTTGTTATTGGCAGGTATAGATGATTATCCAAACAATTAGTGGAGGGGTAGTGGAAGCAATTTCATACGCAGACAAATAGCAGCAAAGTTTCTCATGCCATTCTTGTGATCTGTAAGCCTCTGCAATTATCTGCATGACCTTCGTACCTGTAGGTACAATGAAGAATGTAATCTGCGCCATGATTGTAGCCTTTCCCTTCTCCAAGGCATAAAAAAGCACGGTGTACCCAGGAAATGAGAAATAGGCAATCATATGGAAGATTTAAGCTGAAAATCTGTCACTTATTGGAAACTACTTGTTTGCTTCTAAACTTAGGTGGCATATTTTTACTTTAGATACCATTAAATGTAGATATGAAACGTGTAGGAATTGTAGCAAAGTTAGATGGATGCTGAGTTTCTGTTCAGCAGCTGTAATTTGTCATGTTGTTAACTGGGATCTTACCAGAACTTTTTTTGTGGTTATGTTGAATAGGCTTATTAAAAAGAACAAGCCCCCAAAACCTCCTAAAAATCCCCAAAACCCCAACCTGCGCCAAGAAGCCTCCCCAAAACCCACCAAAACCAAAACAAAGAAACAGCAAAAGTTCTGGGCATTTGCATGTGAAAGGTCCTTGCGCACTGGCCTTTTTCTAAGTTGTGAATGCTCAAACTTTCCTCATATGTTATTATTGCCTCAGCACATTTTCCCTCAGACATCTCTGACTGAATGCCTGGGCTAAGTGTTTCATAGACAAAAGTGCTACAGCTCAGGCCTTCCTTAATCAGTATCTACTCTGTGTGAAGATTTACAGCAGTGTAGTTTTTGGTATATAATGTAATTTCCAAACTCCACTTATAATAAACTCATTTTACTGCCATTGTACGGTCGGCTTGCAGACTTATCTTTTCAAATCCTGTATCATCTGTGATTCCCTTACTACCCTTCCTGGTCTTTTTCATAAATTTTTATATGACCGTTTAAACTTTTCTCATGAGTCATCTGTGGCTATGGCATCCCTCCATAAAGACACCCACATTTCTCAATTTACTTATTTGTGGAGTGTGTTAGATCTAAATCATACTACACAGTTGTTCCTCCCAATCCTTACAAAATCTGTGTTTCGTGAGAGCAATTATTTTTAGGAACATTCTCAGATTTAGGGTGAATATTTAAGATAAGGTAGTCAGACAGTTGCCATCCTAGAGTTACAAGAATGAGTATTACTCTAGAAAGGAATAGTTGAGGTCAGAGGCAGGTGTAGACCCACTCCTGAAAATGGGAAAGCTAGTTAAGAGAGCACCTGGAGGGAGTTGTTTTAAATGTAGGGTACTGGTGAGTTTTTTTTGTGGATCCTACAAAAGCCAGATTCTAAGTTACATCTTTTCTGTCACCATGTATAGGTGTTATATACTAACAGTTCCCATTTTTTTTCAAATATAGAGAGCAGGATCGAGGAACAGGAATTGACATTGACCACTGAGAACTGGGTTTGGGCCAAGTGGACTTCATAGTCAGTTCAGAGCAGTGCGCCCTTAGTCTCTCACACTGTGTCCACCTCCAAAATTAAAGCTTCTTTTTTTTTTTGAGAAACTCAGAGAAACCTGTGTCTGACCCTCATTCCTACAAGCACTTCTGTACAGGTCTTCCTCATAAAATAGGCTGATAGAAAAAAAACAGCAAAAATACCTCTATTTTTGCCTCAGGATTCCTAGTTGGAGGGATACAGAAGAAAACAAACAAGACAAAGCCCAAACCCAATGAAACAGGTTTATTGCTTTGCCTGCATCTAATGTCAGAACTAGGATTACTGCACAGGGATTTAAAATACTTCTGGAAACCTGCACAGTGGGATGTTTTGTTCACCACAATGCTCAGGTGCCTGTAATTCTGACTTGATGAATGAGGAAGAGGAGAAGGATCTGAAGTAGATTCTCAGAGGGAGAAAATGTTGGCAGATTCCTTACCCCTCCTCTGCTAGAATAAAGCAGACCTATCCCTTTATCCTGGTGAACATCTGAAGTAGAAGTGTGAACACAACTGAATGGATGCTGGCAGTGAAAACTAGGCAGTGAAAGAGTAAACCCTGCAACAAAAAGCATTAAGAAATGCAATAATTTCAACTTCCTCTTAAAAACAGAAATGTAAAATATTTTTGTGCTCACATTTCATAACATAACTTTTGCTTCATTATTTACTTTCGAGGCATAGGACGAGTAATAGGATTATTACAGAGAAGTACAAATCACAAGACACAGTAATAGTCTGGAGACTTGGTGATAAAAACTGGTAGTGCTTCCCCAATGCTTGGTTAATATTTACCTGTGGTAAAGCAAGTATTTAAGCAATTGTGGATTACTTGGTCATAATTTTTGCTTTCAGGAGCAGAGCACAGTGTATTTGACGTGGTTTGAGAGGTTTTCTGAAGACGCAAGAACAACTTTTATATCAAGGTCAAACTCTTAGGAAAGCTTCTTTTGCAGCACTTGTTTTTGTCTCAGCTTGTTGAAAATGGCGGGTGTAAGCAAATGCATGAAGTACTCCATGTTCATCTTCAACTTTTTCTTTTGGGTAAGTTAGTGTTTAAACTGTTATTAGTGACCTATGAAATGTGTTCCCCATTATCTGAATGCTGTAGTTAAGGGAATTGTAAAGAAAATAGAGCATAAGTGGAACCAGAAGATAATTCTAAATCAGGCAGGGGAGAATATATTTAACTTCTGGCCTTCCCTTTGTCTTTTTTTATCTAAACACCTTTTCCTCTGCATTCAAAAGTAGACAAGCCACAAATCTGTCTCCCTGCTCATCTTGTGCCCCTCCTGTCAAGGGACATCATTCATCTCAATCAGAAGATAACAGACTCTCCAATAACAATGCACAGTTCTCTTCATTTTATTGCTGCTGTTTGCATGCAAGATCCCGAAAATGTAGTTGAAACAGAAAATATGGAAAATTCACTTGAATTTTTAGCCTCCTAATTGATAAATGGTTTTCATATCCTTCTCCGTGGGTCTTTGCTTTACGTTCAGTGCATAATTAGTTTCTGATGGTGGACAGTAAATGTTTGTAAGAATGTATGTGCTGGCAGTACTGCCACAGCTGCACCAAGGCTGATACAGCACAGCACAGCAGGCAGGTTTCCAGGTGTTATTTGAACCGTATTTGTCTATTTATCACACGTCAGCTGGGTTGCAAGAATTTTAGATCCTGAAAGCTCTGGAAAGGTTTAAGTTAAGGAACATTTCTCTCATGGTTCAACCTCACTGTCAGATTTCCTGACAGAGCTTTGTCAGGTTCACCAGGGGCTCACTGAAACTAGAAGCGGAACTACCAGCCACATTATGGGCTTTGCCTCAAGGGATTTTTTTTCATGTGAAAAGGTGATACCATTCAAGAGGGACCACAAACAGTAGCCTTGGAAAATTTGTGGCTAGCCCAAATTCTTTGATTGGTTATGGACCTCGCAAAGAAATTCCTGACAGACCAGTGATGGTTTGGACTGTCTCCCTCAGTTTCTTCCTCCAGTTCTATCAAAATAGATTGAAGATTCTTGACATTTGTGTTGAAGTTTCTATGCAACAGTATTTACAAAAATCTCTACGTTTCTGAATTTGACTTCCTGTCCCTCAGGAAGTTTTTCCTGTTTCTGTGGTTTGACCCCAGCTAGCAACCAAGTACCACGCAGGCACTCACTCCTTCACCAGCAAGATCAGGGAGAGAACTGAAAGCACAAAAGCTGAAAAATTAATGAGTTGACATATAGGCAGTTTAATAGGAAAGCAAAAAGCACACCTGCAAGCAAAAAACCCAAGAAATTAATTCCCTGCTTCACACAGGCAAGCAGGTGTGCAGCCATCTCCAGGAGGGCAGGGCCTCATTATGTGAAATGTTTACTTGTGAACACAAATGCCATCACTCCAAACGTCCCCTGCCTTCCTCCTTCTTTCTCCCAGCTTTATCTACTGAGCATGATGTCAAATGGTATGGAACATCCCTTTGGGGTCCCCTGTCCTGGCTGTGTCTCCTCCCAGCTTCCCATGCACCGTCAGTCTCCTCACCAGAGTAGCAGTATGAAAGGAGAAAGAAAACTTGATGTAAGCCCAGCTCAGCTATAGCAAAAACTTCTCTGTATTATCAACTTTGTGTTCAGCA
>WEKY01017119.1:164399-252193 GCA_013390045.1 Picathartes gymnocephalus | reverse complement strand
ACAGGGCAATGACACAGGGCAGTAACACCGGGCAATGGCACCGGGCAGTGACACAGGGCAATGACACAGGGCTGTGACACCGGGCTGTGACAAAGGTCCAAGCCCACCTGGNGGGCTGTGACACCGGGCAGTGACACAGGGCTGTGACACCGGGCAGTGACACCGGGCAGTGACACCGGGCTGTGACACTGGGCTGTGACACTGGGCTGTGACACTGGGCAGTGACACCGGGCTGTGACAAAGGTCCAAGCCCACCTGGGCAGGCGTGGCCAAAGATGGCTCCAGGCACAAAGGTGCCTGTGTTGAGCCCTGGAGTCACCCTCAGAGCAGAAGGCACATCAGATGTGCCACCTGTGCACCACCAGAGCCAGCCCAGGGACACCTGTGCGGTGTCACAGCAGGACTGAGGGCTCAGGGCTGAGCTGAGACAGAGCCCCCAACCCCAGGCGCCGCGGGGTGGGGACCCCAGAGAGGCTGTCCAGGGACCCCTTTGGGCGCTCCAGGTCCTGACACAAAATCCACCTGTAAAGAGGCACAGCTGGGGTAGAATCGAGCCTGTGCTCTCTGTAATACAGAAATGGTTGCTCAAGGGTTTGCTGTCGTTTAGGTAAAGCATATAAATCGTATTTTGGGAGGCAGCTTGAGATAAGTATTTGATTATTTATGTGAATTAATAAAGTTTCACTCCAGAAGCACTTAGAAGGATCAGATACATGTTTACTCATTGTAAACAGCACTCGTACTGAGACAATTTTCCCATTTTTAGAGCATGTTTCTTTAATGTCTCCTATGATTGTAATTAGATCAGTACCTAGAGGAAATGTATGCACTTAGAAATTGATTGAACCCACTATTAATAGTGTTTTTTTGATTCTGTACTAGATAGCAAAGAGTCAGATGAAACACAAAATGTTATTATAATTGAGCACTAGTGCAAAGAGTAAAAAAAAACCCAAATAAGATTAATAGAACATGGATGAATTTTCTCACTTGGACTACTAAAAGAAATAACCATACAAAACAAAGAATTTTATTCACAATTTTTCTGTATATTTCAACAACAAAATATAGATAGCAGGTGATACTCTTAGGAAATAAAATTTCCATTAATTCTGCACACTTTAAAATATTGCTGAGTATTATGAACTACACACCTGAGAAAACATATGTTGACTATTACCAGTGTTCAGTGAAATGTGATGTTTTAAAGTTCTAAAAATATAACATATAATGCTATGTAAAAACCACTGTTTCCCATGTCTGAAAGGTTTGCATGTCTGGTATAAAAGCTGCTTTTACTCCATCAGTGCTCCTGGAAATCACTGATCTGTGCACTCCAGGACTGGGATGGAGCAATTCTCCCCATTGTTTGACTTTTGCGTGACCACTGAACCAGTCTGACCCAGAACTCTCCATTTGTTGTTTCCACACAGAGTTGTGGCCTCAAGATCCTTCCCCCTCACAAAATCTATAACATATTTTCCTCGTGCAGGTTCTCCTGCAGATTCATTCGACCCCTCCTGACAACAATTCTTAAGATTTTTGACGATTCCAAACGAAAGCAGGCCTGGCTAACAACTACAGCAGAGCCCAAACTAACAAATATTTCACAGGTCAAGCCTCCTTAGCTCAGCCCTGCTCCTCCAAACAGCAGGATGAGTGTTCAACTCCTTCTGAAGTAGGAAAGCTTCAAAGATTAAATGGGACAGGCACTCCTCAACAGGCAGCTGAGGCAGCTGCAAAAGGTTTGCTCAAGCACAGGAAAAATATACTCAGTGCAGTGAAAAATGTGTTATTCTTGGGGTCTCAGACTAACAAGGTAAAACACTGAAGTACACAAATGCCTTGTGTTCTCCCCTTCTTTCACTGCTTTTAAGCAGAAGATGGGAAATACCTGGAATATGTTTGACATTTTTCCTCACTTCTCTCAGTTTAGAAAGAGAATTTTTAAGACAATGTTTTATCCCATGATACAAGAGAGAAATTGGAGGAAGAAGCCAGGTCACAACTTTTTCCGAGGCTCAGTGCTTCCCAGTAAAACAATATTTCTCACTTGACTCTGCTAAACTGACAGTCAGATGAAAGATTATGCTGCTAAACTACAGGAGAAGAGAAGTTAGAATTCTCTAAGCCATTATTTAGTTTAGCCCAGGGATGGAAAAAACCAGGAGTTAGATTACTCATACAGTAACAGTTACTGCTGCTGGTGTGTATTTGTCTGTAATTTGATTATTAGCAATCTTTTCAGTACTACATGATGAATAATAGGAAGTTTCATGTAAAACATTAATGTTATTCTCAGTCTGTTTTCATGTTCTTGGTAGAATTAAATTCTCTCTCTCTGTAATATTTTTAAGAGATGAAAAGTGTGGTTTTTTCTGGGAGGAATCATACAGTCAAATAGCAAAGCTTGATTCTGCTACATGTTCAAATAATTTGTTGTTTCCTACCTTCTTTTGTTCATTATCAGTCATGTTTAAAAAGACACAGCTTCATAAATGCAGTGTTAAACCCTTAAGTTAAAACCACTAGCAACTCATTAAAAATCTGTTACACATCTAAAAGGAAAAAAAAAAAAAAAATTTAAACTATTGCCTTGGTATGTTTGCAGTTGTCACAATAACTAACTGGTATAAAGTGCCCAGGACTGAATTTAAGAGACGTGTAGAAAGAGAAAAATGGGTTAAAAGCTCGTGACTTGGTGTCATGGTAAATCCCAGATGGGAGCCAAACCCCACAGAGCCACTCGCTCACTCCCCCCACACCACCATGGGGGAGAGAATGGAAATGTAAAAGTGGGAAAACCTCCATCCCTGGCAGTGCCCAAGGGCAGCTTGGACACTGGGGCTGGGAGCAGCCTGGGACAGTGGGAGGTGTCCCTGTCCATGGCAGGGCTGGAATGAGATGAGCTTTAAGGTCCCTTTCAACCCAAACCATTCTATGATTTCATGATTCTAAAACTTATGAACTGAGATAAAGAGAAATTAATTGGGAAAGTCCAACTTTCACACTCAAGCAAAGCAAAAGAAGGAATTCATTCCACACTTCCCATGGGCTGGCAGGTGTTCACCATCTCCAGGGGAGGAGGACTCCATCACTCAGAACCTTGACTTAGGAAGACAAATGTCCCCCCCTTCCTCCTTCTTTCCCCAGTTTTAAACCTGGAGCCTGACATTACCTGGTGTGGGACATCCCTTGGTCACTTGGGCTCAGCTGTCCAGGCTGTGTCCCCTCCCAGCTTCCTGTGACCCCCCAGCCCCTCGCTGCTGGGGTGGGCTGAGAAGCAGGAAAGGCCTGGGCTCTGTGTAAGCCCTGCTCAGCAAGAGCAAAAACATCCCTGAGTTATCAACCCTGTGTTCAGGAAAAATCCAAAACCCAGCCCGTCCCAGCCCCTGGGAATAAAAGTAACTCTACCCCAGCCAATCCCAGCTCCTTCACATAAATGAAGTGTTTCCATCAGTGCTTGGAATGACACTGGAGAAGCACTTCCACGGTGTAGGACATGCACCTGCCTCTCACTGATCCTGAAAATCACAGAAAAAGTTGGCTTGGACTTTGGTATTTGGACATAACCAAGCAGATCTGGTTTTTCAAATGCAGAAGTTCTGTGGGAACTATTGACAGGAAATATAACTCAGTGTTCACAAATTTTGCTAGGTTATTTTGTGTTAAATGATAGACTAAATGTGAGTTGTCTATTATGATAATTATGCAAAGTGCTGATATATTTAAGCTTGAGGAAGGTACTATATATATAACAATTATATATATTTGAGAGAGAGTGATAGCTCAGTTTGGTTAAGTTAAATGTTAAACTAAGTGAGAATATAGAAGATGCTTTCCCACTTACTACTAACTGTATTTTATTTGAAATTATTACTGGGAAAAAAGATCCAAGTAGTAAAAATGGAATCAGAAATTCCTGTGTGACTGAAGAAGTCAGCTCCCTTCCACCCAAGGTGGAGGAATTGAGAATTCCTGCCTTGGCATTGCCATTGGAACCTGCTTTGTGGGAAGTGGCCATGATTTACTTCAGGTGGAAACAAATAAGTAAAAAGTTTCCTGGGTCTGTTTTAATTATTCGACTGCTAAATGAAATTATTCTTATCTTTTCTGTTTCACTCTTTTAATTTAACAGAAAAACGTGTTCACTCATAAATATTATGTAGAAAACTGCTCACAAAGTGAGGCCAGGATCAAGACCTCCAATAAAATCAGAGGAGAAAAGCTGTGATTCTGCTCAGCCCTCAGCTACATGCAGACACGAGCTCTTCCCTTCCAGGGTGTTTTCGGGCTGGTGCACAGTGACAACACTGTGGACTTAAGAGAGAAAGCTGAGAATCAATGATCAAAAGAGAAAAAAATAGGATATAGAGGGATTAAAATTGAAAATTTCAGAAGTTATCCTTGAATCTGTTTTTAATCTGCAGTTTATCCTGGTTTTAATTTTGCTTTTGTTGTTTGGTGGGTTGTTTTTTTTTGTTGTTGTTGTTTTGTTTTGTTTTGTTTTGTTGTTGTTTTAAATCAGTAATTATAGTATGAGATTGGTAATTGCAAGGATCCACATATTAGCTCTTATTCCCAAACCATAAATATTATCTGAATTATTCAGAGTGAGTCAAATAATTTTCTGAAAACAGGACAAAAACCTAAAACCAAAACCAACAACTTTTTGGGGATGGGTGTAATTTTTTATACCTAAGTGGAGAAGTTTTTATTCAGTATGAAAACTTCAAAACCTATGCATTCAATTCCCCACTCTGATCAGATATTTGGGACAGGTAGTGCCTCAAGTGCTCTCACAGCTGTTTTACAGGCTTTCTCATCTTCATCTCTGAACTGCAAACTAAATTCTATGTCAAGTCAGTAAAAATTTACATCTTCCCCATTGTTTTGGAAATGAATGAGCATGAAGTAAAAACCCCACCCCAAAGAGCTCTGAGTGTTCTCTGGTGACACTTCTGCAGTTAATCCCAAACAATTGACCAGTACTATTGGCTCCACTGAGTTTTGATCAGACACCCCACAGGTCTTTTTCACCTTTGGTGTAAACAGGAGCGGCATTTGCCTCCTGGAGCTTGCTTTGTATGGCTGTCACTGTCCAATAAAGGAGTACAAATCCCCACGGTAAACGAATTAAGCTGTCTGAGAAATATAGGATAAAAAAGTAAAACGTCTTTCTTTATATTTCTGTTTGTGTTATACATTCTGAACAGGCTCTTGAAGCATGTGCCAGTTGTAAAGTGTAACCTGGGGAGGATGGATGGCTGAGTGATTTGGACTCATTTGCACTTGTTTCAAAGGTGACTCCATCACCAGCGTCTGAAAGACACTCTGCCCCTCAGTGAGGAATGATTACAGCTAAATGAATCCCAGAGCTTTGCCACTAATGCACAACAAAGGCATAAGAATGAGAGCTGTGGTTCAAGATCTATTTTTTATACCAGCATAATTTTTTGCTTCAGTGATCTATCACTAAACAGCAGCTGCTGGGGTAGAGAGCTCGCTGCACTGCAGGAGCGCTCGCAAATCCTCCGGTGGCGGGGCACACGTGTTTGCCTCAGGGCCCCGGAAAAGTCACCCCCTTGTCAAGGAGGACTGGCAGATTAATGTCACCTTCTTGCTGCGAGAGATTTGAAGATGCCAGACACGCTGCAATGACAGCCTGCAGTACGTTCAGATTTTTAAAGGACTTGTTTTATGATCTGAGCACATGTGGCCAAACTCTCTTGAAAGGGGGAAAGAGGGAGGAAAAAAAACCACTGAGTAAAAGTCAAACAATTTGGGGTTTTATACATACTGGCTCAGAAATTAAACTTTTGCAATGTCTTAGAAGATGTTGTTTGTTTGTTTCCCCACTAGAGATCTGTGTGCTCACTTCCAAATTCTTGAAATACGTTTTCTACTACTTTCGAAGCAAAAAGTATCCTAAAAATGGCACCATTTAAAGCATTCATAATGGCAGGGTAAAAACCCAGATTTTTCTCATTTTAGATGCTATTAGAAGTCTGTATATAACCAGATTGGAGTAAAAGAAGTTATATGGATTTACTTGTTCTTCACAGAAAGTCAGTATTCTCTTCATTAATAATCATTCCTTTTTATAAAAACCAAATTTCTCTTTGTTAATAATCATCATTTATGTCTGTATATTTTTTGAGAAACAAAAAGATAAAGGGGATTAACCCAACATGCTTCTGAATCATCCAAAAAGATAGTTCTTAAACTTCACTTAAACTTTGTGACCTGACAGTTAAAGCCCTAAACCAAGCAAATGAAACATAATCTGAAATTTGTGTACTTTTTGCACTCCCCTTTTCAGGAGATGATTAGAAAACTGCAGTGTCAACTGCACAGGTTTGGGGTTGGGGTTTTTTACTTGTGTTTGTTTGGTTTTGAGGATTTTGTTTTATTTTTTTAAGGTTAAGGTTTTCATAAATAAAAAGATCTGGTCTAGAACACAGGATTGGCTGCTGCATCAAGTGTTCAGCTTTGCTGTGTAGATCTCTTAACTACTTATTCAGTACTAATTATACTCTTCCAACTCAGTTTCCAGTAGAAGGCAGTGAAGCACAGTGACTCCTGAAATACTCAGAAAATGTGGGATACCAGGATGGGAATCCCTGTAAGGAAAAGGGCCTGTGAATGCTTAGGTTTCAATTGAGGAACTGGCAGTTATCCATGTGAGATAATAAGAGTTCAAAATTAAAATATCCCCCACATTGGAACTGCCCAAGTAAAAATGTGCTTGATATGATCTTCTTAATTATTGCTAGATGTCAGGAATTATTTTATATTAACTTTAGAGTCAGAAATGAACTTGGTTCTTGTTCTACATGCAGAAAATCTGTGATGCAAGTACTTTGTTTCGGAAGTTTTCTTTCACAGCATTTCTCCAAGAAATTCCCATACTCATCAGACCCAAGGATCAGTTCTAAGAATCTGAAAAATCCACCTGCAGAAGACAGCAGCTGCTTGTTTCATGATGAAGAACTTCAATGAAACACACCAGGACACTGAAAGGACCAAGGGGACTGCACATGGATCTGACAGTGCCTTACATTTCCTGACTCCTCCTCCTGGATGAATACAAATGGATTTGGAACCACATGAAAAACTGGGAGAGTTGAGGAGATGAATGAGTGATGGAGACCCTTCCCTGTGGAGGAAGGATCAGTCTGGCAGCCTGGGCATTGCCATTTCCCCAAGTCCTGCCAGCTGCAGGTTGTGTTGCTCGGAGGGGCAGCGTGCACAGATGTGCAGCTCTGAACCGAGCTGTGAACAAAGGACTCTGAGGTGCAACTTGAAAGCTCAGAATATTTTGATGTTACAGTTCACCTTGTCACATGAAGCATCCCCAAAGGTTTCAGCAGTGCTTGACACGTCATAAAAAATGTATCTGGAAAAATCAAATTCTAGTTTTGCTGCTGCTCTGATGCATGGAAGCTTATTCCAGCCAAAAAGAGCTGTATCTCTGCAATAGTGGCACACCAAATAAGATTTCTGGGATACAGAAAGCTATGAGAAAAGGAGATTGTGTGGATGCAATGTATGAATGATTTCTTTCTCTTTTACTTATGAAGTCCCAAGGCAGAGGTTTTTAAGGCTTGGTTTGTAACTGAACTTCCTTTCTCAAATACAGCATTTAGAAACATTTGTTCAGCTCACGCTCAATAAATACATATAATTGGTATTTACAAACTTGTTTATTCATATTCCAACAATCTCAACTTACTTAATTATCATATGAATGCTTTCCAGTCCCTATAGAACATCTGCAAACAGAATAAAAAGCAGTGACTACATCTCAGCAGCTATAAGCTGGAAAAGATCCTACAAGTAACCAGAGAATCAGAATCATAGAGTGTTTGGGGTTGGAAGGGACCTTAAAACCATGCCAGAGGTGGTAGGGCTGACAGATGATCAAGGAATAAAAAGAGAACTCAGGGACATTCAGACCACAACAAAAAAACTAAAGACTCTTTCCTCCAGTGCTTAGCATGAAGGTTTGGGAGACTCATGACATAATTCTATAAAAATTATGAGTTCTGGATCTGCCTCAGTTTTAAATGTCAATTAAAAAAATGGTTTTGAGAAATAAAAAACAGTCATCAGAAGCTGACACCTGAAGAAATTATTAACCTAAAAGTTCTAATGTAATTAAATATGAACTTTCTGGACTCTGGGGATGATGTGTTATCTATTTGATAATGGTCTTCAACAACTGAACAGAGGGTGGTAAATGCAACATCTGTGCTTAAAATGGGACCCAGGGATGATTGCACGAGCACAAATGAGAAATTCTGACTCCTATACTAAGTAAATTTATAGAAATCTGAATAAAGAACAAAAAATACAAGCAAATTGATAAATCCAATAAATTTCCATCGAGGGAACCCAACCTTATGGATCCATTTGTTAAGGAACTGCAGGGCCAGGCAGACCCAGAGGATTATTTTTTAATGTGGTTTTGTTTGGTTTTTTTTTTTTTCACATGATTCATTTCCAAAGGCTCAGGAGAAAACAGATATGGCAATAGATAAAGGAGAAGCTTCTCTTAAGGACTATTGACAGATTAAAAGGTTGGATAGAATGGATAAGAAGAAAGACTTGTTGCCATAATAGGAAAGGTAGCAAGGGAATTAGAGAAGGATTTATGTTAAGACACTGGCTATTCAACATAGGGAATCCAGAAGGACAAAAGAACGCTGAGGTAAAATTTTGTTGATTATACAGAATTATTCTGGGTAATGAAATAAAACAGTTATGTGAAAAGCTGTTGAAGGACTTCACAATACTAAGGGTAATAAAATAACAAATGAAATTAAATAATGCTAATTGCAAAGAAATGCTAATGGGAAAGAATCAGCATTAGGATATGTATTTTTGCTACTATTTTCACTTGGGAGACAGAACTTCATTTCACTTTGGATTGTTCTTTGGATACATTCAAATGAGAACAGAAATGTTCAAAAAGGGAAGTAGAGCATTAAAAATTACTGGAGAGAAAAAACATTACTATGTCACTACATTAATTAGTCACAATCCAACAATTTTGATCACTTCAGCTTAAAATATAAAGTAGAACCAAAAAAGATATAAAGAGGCTGACACCACTGATAAGAGCTCTGAGACAGCATCTACACAAGAAATTAAATAGAGAAGCGAGACTAAACCTCTTCAGATGGGAGCAGAAATCCCCTAAAGGGTCCGTGATAAATATTTATCACAACTTGGATTTTTTAAAAAAACTATTAAAACACAAAGGATTGTAGGAGTAATCACTAAGTTCTCAAGGAGAGAAAATGTATAGCAGAACAAAATTAAAATAAAAATTATTCATCCTCTGGTAAGAAGCCCAATGGTTCTGAAGGTGCAACCAATTCTAGAAGTTTTTAAACCTAGACTTTTAGAAATTATAGGCCTATATAAAAGCAAAGATCATATTTCATCTGGCTATGGCCAGAGCTGCAAACAGAACACTAAAGGAAAGACACTTTTTATTTGAGGTGAATTTATTTTTAAGCTCCCAAAAGCCAACAAATAATACCAGCTCTGAAGTTCATTTACATATATTTATTTATTTAATTTGTATTAAAGGTTGGGTGATTGTGATTCTAGGACTAACAAAAAAAAATTAACATGTTAAAAATCTGACTCTGATTGCTTCTTGTCTCAGTCAGCAAATGTTTCCTCTCGTGCTCTTAGTAGGTTACAGGATTTTTCTGCCCCAGCCTGTTTTCTCAACCCTAAAAGTTCCTAACAAACTATTAATTTGCTATTTTCTGAGTGGAAAGACATGCTCCATATTTTCATCCAGATAAAGGACTCCCAACTTCCAGACTGCTGACAGAATCTTACAGCAGCCGCCATTATGTTGGGGGGAAATACTATTTAATCATAAGTGGATCAAAGTACTTAATTTTGTTTGCAATTTTCAGTGATTTCATAGTGTTGGAGGAGAGGAACTCACTGTACTCAGTGCAGTGTTCCACAAAAGGGAGTTGCAAATCAGAAAATCAAAGTTAGCAAAACTTTCTCAGGATGGTCACAATTTTTTTTTTTTGTTGACTAGAAAGTCCTAAGTTCCCTCAAAGCCAAAGTGTGAGCTACTGGAATTACAGAAAATGTGTTTGCAAGCCATATGTTTTTTCCATTTTGGATGTGAATCCTCCCTCTAGAATTCTTTGAGGTGCAATTAGTGCACAGCACAGCCCCTGCAAGGAAAGGCACTAGGATTTTCCTACTTTCTTTTGGACCAACATTCTGGTATTTGCAAACTTTGGCCTTTTTAACTCCAGGAGCAGTTTCTAGAAGTATTTATATTTTGAAAAGCTATTTAATAATTTCTCTATGAGTCTCTTCTCAATATAAAGCACATTTATGCCTCATTATCTTCAACTGACATTTGTTTTTGCTAAAGTTCCCTTCCCTTTTGCTCTATCTAGTCTGTATATTGGGAAAGGGGAAAGATTTTTCCTTCAAATGACAGTTCTGTAAGTCCTGCGATTGCCCTGTGGGTTTCACTACAAGCACTGCCAGCTGAGCATGAAATCATGCTGCTGAGTGAAACATGGTGGCTTTCTCATGAAAGAATTCTTGATTACGTTGCCTTTACATATTTATTTCTGTGTTAGAAAGGAGGACTGGGATGCCAGTCAGGGTGGCACATTCTGACTGGCAGGTGCCATCCCATGCCGTGAGCAGCACCTGTGCCTGCACAACAATCACAGCAAATCAAGCCTTCCCTGAAAATTAATTACCCAACCTAAACTATGGAAAGGCCAGGTGACACTGATTGGGAAATCAAGGCAAGAGCTCCTCCTCTGAAGGCACTCAGCTTCCCCATGATTGCCTTTCCCAGCTCTAGGAATTCCCTGTATCTCACACTCAGCCTCAGCTCCAAAGTGGGAGCTGTCTGTAGGAAAACCTGCACGTCACACCTTGCTGGTACAACTGTTTAATACTGGCTGTTTGCTGCCGTTCAAAGAAGAGGTTTAAATGATTTTATACATTGATTTTTGAAGCAAATCATATTAAATTATGCTAGCAATTCAATTTTATCTTCCTAAAACTCAATACAAATCGGGTCACTTCCACTGACAGACATCTGAATTCTTTATCCTACAGGCAACTCATTTAGTTGTGATTGTATCACTCACTGAAACACCAGAATTTCAGAGCACATTCAAATACAGCAGCATTTCCTGATTTTTCTTGATGCCTTAGGAGATGATGGGAACAAAAACCAGCGTTCAGAGAGCAGACAAGAAAACAGAGAGGTTTTTGCAGTCATGGACGAATTTCTTTGCTTTAGATGAATGCACAGTAACAAAAACCTCAGAAAATATTTGTTCCTTTTAGGCATTCCAGCCTGATCTTCATTTTCTTAGCACGCACACAGCACTGCCAGGCAGTGCAGAGATACAGACTTCATCACACTGGGGATCTGATTCTTAGCTGCTTCCATATCTAAAGCACCCCAATAAAGAACCATTCTGATCTATTGGATTTCTTTGCAGGGTAAGATGCTGAAGATCAGAATCTGCACGACAGAATTCTCCAGCCCCATCACATTTTAAAATAAAATGTGCTTTGGAAAATTTTAAATACCGACGGTTTAAAATAAATACCACCACTCTAACGTATGTGATGTTTTTGAATGCAGTCTTAATTCAGAGAATCATAGAATGTCCATGGCTGGAAGGGACCTCAAAGCCCATCCAGTGCCAGCCCTGCCATGGGCAGGGACAGCTCCCACTGTCCCAGGCTGCTCCCAGCCCCAGTGTCCAAGCTGCCCTTGGGCACTGCCAGGGATCCAGGGGCAGCCACAGCTTCTCTGGGCACCCTGTGCCAGGGCCTGCCCACCCTCCCAGGGAACAATTCCTGCCCAAGATCTGATCTAAACCTACTTTCTGTCAGTTTGAAGCCATTATTCTCTCTGTTTGAACCTTGTGACAATCCATTTCATGCCATTCAGTCAAAATTTTTATACCAATTTCCAATCCTTGCAAAGGTTATCATACAGCAAGGTTGGGAGGGGGCAGAGGGAGGTCTAATTTATCAGAAAAGAAGAGAATATAAAAATACCATAATACATGCTATTCAAATGAAATCTTGACAGCTGCTATTCACAAATATTGCTGACATGATTTATATTATATTAAAATTCAGAATTACTGCATTTTCATCAGTTTCTCATTTCACAGCTGGCATTTCATGTTGTCAGCATCCTGTGATTTACAGGGCTATATGTAGTGTAAAAATGTTGTTTTAAATGGACAGTGTCATAAGTACGTTTACTAATTGGTATGCTAGGGCAACTTAAAATGTAAACATACCGTGTGTTCCAAAAGCCAGAGTGTTTTTCCAGAAGAAAAAACCGAACCTAATAGCTTCAGTTTCATTAAACTTTTATGAAAGTCCCCAGAAAACAGACATTCCCACGCAAATTTTAAAATAATGGTTTAATTTGTGAAGTTACTTTTGCAATGTCAAAAATGCAATGTAAAATACATAAAAATGGGATTGATACTCACTGCTAGGAGATATAGAAGCTCTTTAACCAGACAGACCATGAAGTCTTAATAAAGCATTGTTTTCTAATAATGTTTACGTAGGATTCATTGGGATATTTTCCAAAGTGATATAAAGCAAGCCTGGCACAAAATGCAAATGCTCTATTCCAGCAATGCTATTCTTTATCTAAGACCTGTAGAAATGATAGAAAGGACAAATTTTTGGGGAATTAAGTCAATATTTTATACATTTCACCATGCTTCCCTATTCCAGTGCTCAGCAGGAACACAGGCTACAACCTGCTTTTCCACAGTTCCTTGTGATGTAAGGCGTGAGAAGTTATCTGCATAAAACTTGGAAAGTTTGGGGAGGTCCAGAGACTTTAGTGCAACTCCTTAAGCAGAACAAACACTGCTTTTGCCAAAGCTGTCTCTCCCTTTTAACAGAAGCTACTCTTAGGCAGCCCAAAGCCTGGAATGACCTTCTAGGATTCATATAATATTTTAACAATAACAAGACATATTTGGACCTTATCCTAAAATCTGAGGTATTCCAGGGTATTTTGTAGTAAAGGTACGAGAACCAAGAGGAAGAAGTGGCAAATTGATTCCAAGGCTATCCATGTTTCCCTTTTCTATCCTCCTACTTCATCAGTAAGAAAGAAATGGCCCGTGAATGTGTCCAGGCAATGATCCAGCACCCTGCCATCATTTTTAGGTTTTTACAGATATTTACAGATATTTTTACAGACAACCACGGAGAGAAGCTCTGATGGCATCACTAGCAACTCATCATCCTCCTCCAGTGATGTCCTCAGTCAAATCCCTTCCCTTCCCTCCTATCTCTTCTCCAGAGTTTATTCCCATATTCTTTTTGGTACCATTGCAGGAATTTTTCCTATTACAAATAGGGGACATTTTGTCTAGTCTGAGTTTTTGATATAGTTTGACACTTGATTTCTGCATGCCAATAGTAAGGATGTTTGCCTTTTTTAACATCACATCTTCAGGTTTTCCTTCCAGTTCTGCTGGGGGCAGGTTTGCTTGGATGCAGCTGGAGTTCGAGAGGCTCATTGTGTCCTCTGTAGGTCATACAAAAATCAGACAGCCAGAAACCCTTTTGGCTAATCTTTCTGCATAAGTGGATCATAATACAGCCTTCACCTTATTGGAAAGTCTTAAATTTTTGAATAATGTTTTCGAAACATTAAAATCATGACAAACCTCATCCATCAACAAAAAAATGTTTAATGACTTGCACCACACAGGATATGATCAAACCCAGGATCTGAGAACTAAGAGACCAAAATATGATAATGACAATAATTCTCTCCTTTGGGGCAGTAGGTGAAGTCTGCTCACCATACAGCACTTACCTAAATGAAAATGTGTAATAAGAAGGATCCTGTGGCCTCACAGTGGTCATTCCAGAGGAGCACAGGTAAGGATGGCACTTGTAGGATATTCTCTCTTTTACAGAATTTGTTCCTTAGCTCTGACACCTTTCCAGCTTTTAGCTGTGTACAGAAGTCCACATTTCTTCTTGCACAAACCTAAGCATTCACCATCTGAGATTTCATAGCTTTTGTTTTTGTTTTTTTTTTTTTTTTTTTTCACCTTAAGCATGATTTAACTGGAATATGCTGATATTACAGCTCTGCCCTCAGGCTCCTCTGCTGCAGATGAACCAGCCCAGTGCCCTCAACCACTCCTTGGGTGGCCCCTCCAGACCCTTCACCATCTTCATGGCCTCTTTTTAATGGCTTAATGTCTTTTTTTAATAGAGTGGTGCCCAAAACAACCCCCAGGACTCCCCTGTGAACTGCCCTGCATCAAAAGCAGGGTGGGCAGCAGGGGAGGGGGGAAATTCTGTCCCTCTGCCCTGCTCAGGTGAGACCCCAGTGCAGAGTTGCCCCAGCCNGGGACTGGAGCCCCTCCCGTGTGCAGCCAGGCTGGGAGAGCTGGGGCTGCTCAGCCTGGAGAGGAGAAGGTTGTGTGGAGACCCCAGAGCTCCTCCCAGGCTCTGAGGGGCTGCAGGGAACCAGAGAGGGACAATTCCTCAGGGAATGCAGGGCCAGGAGGCAGGGAATGGCTTCCCAGTGCCAGAGGGCAGGGATGGATGGGATCTTGGGCAGGAATTGTTCCCTGGGAGGGTGGGCAGGCCCTGGCACAGGGTGCCCAGAGAAGCTGTGGCTGCCCCTGGATCCCTGGCAGTGCCCAAGGGCAGCTTGGACACTGGGGCTGGGAGCAGCCTGGGACAGTGGGAGCTGTCCCTGACCATGGCACTGGATGGGCTTTAAGGTCCTTCCCAACCCAGGCCATTCTATGATTCTCTGAACTAATCATGTAATAATTAAAGATAGGGGTTTAGAAGAAGATAGAGCAACAACTAAATCTGTTGAAATGGACCTTCTATATCAAAGAATTTTGACACTACAACCAGTTGCTAGTCAAATTTTCAAGACATTCCCAAATTTCATTACAAGTTATTGTTTTTATTAAGTACTGTGAAATTACTGCCTTGGCTAAAATTTATTTAGATGGTTTGTTTTTTTATTTCATTGTTTTTTCATAGATTATGTGTTTACATATTTGAATAAACTGGGATTTCAGGTAACAAATGATAATATTCTATAATCAATAGTGCTCTAGTGTTAAGAAATACTGCTAGGTTTTCATTAAATCAGAGAAAAGTGTGGTTAAAGGAATGCTAACAAGTATTGATGTTTAGATTTTATTTATCAATGTTGTTAACTCTTCTCCACTGCACTGAGTTTATTTTTCCACATTAAAATAACCTTATTTGGTATCTCTGGGGCTGAGTTTTAAACAAGATAAAGTACCTTGTGAATTAATTTATTTTGAAGAGAAAAGAAAATACAATTTGTGTCTTTTCATTAAATTATCCTTAGCTATATTGATTTAACCCAAGTTAAAAATTTATTTAGTTGAAAAAGAAGCAAAGCTGCAATCAAAATGTGTATCTTATTCTGTGTTAAACTTGGGAGTCAATTCTTGTAGTATTTCACTTCATATTTTACCCATTATTTATCCATTATTATTCATTTTATTAATATTAGTCAGTCTCTGATTACCATACTGGCATCCAAATTGCATATTTGTTCTGGAAAAGTCTCATATATTCAAATGTTTGAAAGCAGCTAAATTACTTTTGACAAAACATTGCTACTTGGGAAAAGAGACCAACACTCATAAAAATATGGAACACTTCCCAAAATCGTGTGTCATCCTTACACAGGTTCCATACACAGATCAACAAAATACAAAGAGGAAGAAAGGTTGAAGGGCATAATAAATATTACCACAATAGTCAAGGTTCTGTCTTCAGAATTAGGGACCTGAACCACTGCTGATGCTGAAAATTATTTTTCTGTTGTAGGAATATGTATTCAGCTGTTCCCACCTCATGTAGATATTTATGTTCTGTGTTTGATTTGGTCCTGATATGTATCGAAGCACAACGGGGGAAGAGGTGATAAAATATACAGATGGGGATAAAATGACAGCTAATTCATTTGCTGTGGAAAATAAGCTATGGATATTCTAAAATGTGACACACACCATCAAGGTGTCTTAGAGGCTATTTTGAAACAATTTATCTTATTAACAGCACAATAATATTTTCCCGAAACATCACAGTCTCATCAGAGCTAATGTATATTTTGGACCACAGAATTATGGTACTGCAGATAATGTGTACAAATAGTTCTTTTAACAGAATTCCTGCTTTCTATTTGGATAAATTTCTGTTTCAATTTCTTTAACAATTATACATAAAGTATGTAATTTTATTTTTGGTAAATAACGGTCACAGTATAATTTGAACAATTAAGCATGACAGTTATCCATCGTGACAATTTTGCTGTCGTTACCAAGACTACCTTCCAAAGAAATATTTCTCTGTAATATTGAATATATTCATCAGGTATTAAATCCCAGCTACACCAACAGAAAATGCTGCTGTGGTTTTGTGATACACAAAAAAACCGGAGGAAAGAGCAGTGTGTGTTTGCACAAGCGAGGCCTCACCTCCAGGGCTGTGCGCAGGTCTGGGCCCTCAGTTCAGGGAGGACATGGAGGGGCTGGAGCGTGTCCAGGGCAGGAACGGAGCTGGGGAAGGGGCTGGAGCCCCAGGAGGGGCTGAGGGAGCTGAGAAAGGGGCTCAGCCTGGAGCAAAGGAGGCTCAGGGGGGACCTTGTGGCTCTGCACAACTCCCTGCCAGGAGGGGACAGCCGGGGGGGTCGGGCTCTGCTGCCAGGGAACAGGGACAGGAGGAGAGGGAACGGCCTCAGGCTGGGCCAGGGCAGGCTCAGCTTGGACAGCAGCAGGAATTTCCCCATGGAAATGTGATGGGTTGTTACAAAGGGTGCACAGAATCATGGAATTTTCTGAGTTGGAAGGGACCCGAAAGGATCGTTGAGTCCAGTTCTGAAGTGAATGGCCCGTGTGGGGATCACAGGCACAACCTTTGTGTTATCAGCACTGTGCTCTGAGTAACTGAGCTAATCTCTGGGTTGTTAAATACTGGAATTAATTATTCCAATTGCAGGACCATTTAGGCTGGAAAATCCCTCCAAGGCCATGGAGTCCCAGCTGTGCCCAGTCCCCACCTTGTCCCCAGCCCAGAGCTCTCAGTGCCACCTCCAGCCCTTCCTTGGGCACCTCCAGGGATGGGCACTCCAAACCTCCCTGGGCAGCCCCTGCCAAGGCCTGAGCACCCTTTCCATGGAGAAATTCCTGCTGCTCTCCAAGCCGAGCCTGCCCTGGCCCAGCCTGAGGCCGTTCCCTCTCCTCCTGTCCCTGTTCCCTGGCAGCAGAGCCCGACCCCCCTGGCTACACCTTGCTCAGGTAGTTTGGGTTTTCTTTACCTGAAGGAAAACTCTCTTTTCTTAACTGAGTGAAAGATGCCCAGTGCAGAATGTAGTGGCCACCTCTTGGCTAAGAAAGCACTTCCGAGGCCAGACCCTCATGTTGTGCAAACGAACATAAGGCAGAAAACAAAATATACGTTCCTGAGTACCTCCTTTTCATTCTTATTTCAGAAATTATATTAAACATTATCCAGTTAATTTGAGTTTTTTTACATTTTCTAAAACAATCAGAGGTCTTTCTCTAAGCTTAATTATGCAATCACCAGAATATTTTCTCTTCTAAAATAAGAGTAAGGATGGTGGAGAACATAATATGAATGAGACCAAAGCTGTAGATGGAGAAAGTAATTTCCAAATTTTACCACATTTTCCCTCTGGATTTACAGTCATGCACTTAGGAAATGCAGTCCAGACTGTCTGGGCACATAGATATTTCTGTATAATACATAAATATCAGAGTAGAATGAATAAACTATTTTCCATGAAGAGTCATTTGAATTTTAATAGAAATTTTACTTCAGTACCAATTTTTTCATTACTGAGTGACTGAAAATTTCTAGGAAAAATAGTTTCAAAAAGTGATACTCTAAAATTTCTATTCAACTAAATTACATATATTTAAATAATTAAAATTATTGTTACCTAAATTCTGATAAATTAATTTAAAACCGGAGCTATGCTGACTATCCAGAGGAGAGGAACAATGAGATGTCTTTCATTTTGCCAGGATTAATAACCATACATTTAATTTTTTTCTTAGTAACGCTGAGTGTTTCCTCCTCTGCACAAACCCACCTCATCCCCACTGAATTTGGGATGGTCTAAAACTGTGACTGAGGTTTGTATGTCAGGGGAACAAGGCCTTACATTCCCATATAACCACCCATGAAACAGGAATTAGGATCGAGAACGTCAGACAGCCATAATCAAACAATACTTGTGCTTTTTACAAAAAATGGTTACAGAATGAATACAGAATGTCTCAGAGCACACTCGGGACAATTTGGCAAGCAGATAAAACCTGAGAAATGAAATGAATTATTTATTAGGACTCTCATATTGGAAGTCAGATATCGGGAGTTCTACTCCAAGCTCCACCACTGACCTTCTGTGTGACCTTAGACAAACAGATTTATCTGCTCCTGCCTGTTCCATGGTTTATTTTGTGTCCTGATTTAAAATAGTTCAGCCAAAATATTGTCTGTTCCTGCATGTTCATAGAAGCACCTAACACATTCCTGCCAACCTTGATTAGTGCCTTTAAATAGGAAGGAAATATATGTAAATTGTAAAAAAAATTATTCAGAATAAAAACATGAACACAATTCACTTTCTTGTTGTGTAGAGAATTATCCTTTACAGTAGTCCACTGTATTATACACAGTACATATCACTGTCTAATCAAACCTTCTATGCTGTGGGTTTAAATATGATTAATAAAGATTTTTCTAAAGAAAAGTTGTAAGTTATTTAAGGGCTAAGTTCACATAAAATTGATGTGGGTGGGGTTTTTTGGTTTTGTTTGTTTTTTGTTTGTTTTGTTTTGTTTGTGTTTGGTTTTTTGGGGAGCGGGGTTGGGGGCTTTTTTGGTTTTATGGGGTTTTTTGGTGGGTTTTTTTTGTTTGTTTGGGTTTTTTTAAGTACTTCCCCTTTCTACACAAAATTTAAGGACAAGACATTTTTGCCTGAGATTTCAACAATAGCTTCTTTTTTTGGAGTCTCCAAAAAGTCTTCTGTCCATGAAACCTCAGTTAAGAATATACATCTCAATGACTTCTCTTTGATGAATCTGACACTGTCTTAAGCCCATTGGACTAACTGTGCTTGTGCAGGATTAATAATCAGCTGAAACAGAGTGCTTAAAGCAAGAAATGAGGAAAACTCTTCAGGACTTAAAACTTGGAATGATAAAATCTCTGATCCAGGAAAAAACAGAAGTGCCTATTTGAATTGACACACAAAATTGTGTGAAGTTGTAGGTCTGCCCAGCCTAGGATCTTCTGAACAAACGCCCAAGTTCAGTGAGAATATTAATAAATCTTCTAAGGAATATGTATTACTAGGACAATTCACCAGGTTTGGGACATCTTTTATGCCCAAGACGGAGAAGCCCAGATGATCTATGTGCCCAGATGATCTCAAAAATTCCCTTCAGGCTCCTTAACAATGAATCTGTGATAAAGCTCATGGACAGTGAAACTTCTTACAGCTTCTCAGGTAAATTATTTTATATTAATTGGATGGAACCTTCAGATTTCTCTAGAAAAGCTTTGGAAAAATGCTTACTATGGTAAAAGAGATAATGTCATTTCAATTTATATTAAATTTTCTGGACAAGAATTTCATGGTCTTATTTAATGTTAGAAAGGAATGCTGACTGACATCCACCAAAAGTTGACAGATGTGCCATAGCCACACCTCTGTTGTTATTTTTTTGCTGAGACACATGAATTTAAGCAACAACAACAAAAAGGACATAAAATAGAACATGAAGAAAACATCTCTTCTTTTTATGATAAAACTGACACATTCAGTATTTGTTTTTTCAGCATTGTCTTCATCAGTCTGAGCTTGTCACGTATATTTTAATACATGATTTATGGTTATAAATTCATTTTCCATTCTCATTTATAATATGGTGTCACATTTTATCACAAGTGTATTTAATCATCTGCTGTCTGCATACTAATGGTTACAAATACGATACCTGTGTAGACCCAGCAACCAGTTGCTGTAACTGTCTCTGACTGCAACGCTTGAATGCTTTGAAAAGTGCTGATAAATAGAGAAGTTCAGACAATTTTATGTGTCTGTCCCATTTTAATAGCCATGATAAAATTCGCCTGCTTCACCAAGAATTTGATTCTTTTTCCCCACTTGAAATTTTTTTGCATGCACTCACCTGTCCTCAGAACAGTGTCAGAGCATAAAATTAAACATGCATAAACGTTTTAGGAATTGCTTCTAAAAAGGCGGAGATAAAAAGCCTATTGATTTTATAGAAAAAGAAAGATCACGTAGGAGAAAAAGCACTGTCTACCCAAATTTAGGATAATTAAAAAAAAAAAAATTAAAAGAAAGAAAGTCAGTCTTTTGTTTAAAATTTGTTGGCCAAATTCTGCTATGCAGTGAATGTGAGCACATGCTTAAATTGAGGACACTGTAAAGGCATAACTGAATCTACAAATATTACCATTTAAAGGCAACATATCAGTACAGCCTTTTAATTAATTTTTCTGAGGAAAGCAATCCTCACTATTATTTGTTCCATGCCTTTAATTTAGACTTTTCGCAAATACGTATTTGAAAAATCTCAATGAAACATTTGAATTCCAGTATTTCAGAAGAAAGTGGGTCGCAGTCAACTTCAGCAATTTTAATAGGGAAAAGAAAAACACTGTGTAACCTACAGGGCAAAGGAGCATTGATTAAAAATACACACAAATTCACCTGGCCTGGAGTACTGCAACAAACACAGACTCAGAGAATGGTTTGGGTTGGAAGGGACCTTGAAGCACAACTTATCCCAGCCCTGCCATGGGCAGGGACAGCTCCCACTGTCCCAGGCTGCTCCCAGCCCCAGTGTCCAAGCTGCCCTTGGGCACTGCCAGGGATCCAGGGGCAGCCACAGCTTCTCTGGGCGCCCTGTGCCAGGGCCTGCCCACCCTCCCAGGGGACAATTCCTGCCCAAGATCCCATCCATCCCTGCCCTCTGGCACTGGGAAGCCATTCCCTGGGTGCTGGCCCTGCAGCCCTTGGCAATTGTCTCTCTCCATCTTTGCTGCAGCTCCTTCAGGCCCTGCAAGGCCCCCCTGAGCTCAGCCCAAAGCTTCTCCTCTGCAGGCTGAGCAATGGCAGCTGTGCCAGGCTTTCCTGCCAGCAGAGCTGCTCCATCCTTCTGCTCATGCTGGAGCCTCCTCTGGCCTCTCTCCAATAGTTCAATTTTTATAATTATCATGCCAATTTTCTGAGTTTATCTCAAAAATACCAGCGTGGTTTCTGAATAAACTTAAGCAGTTTACACACACATGCAAGCACAAAAGCTTTCAATTTATACATGAATGTCCACTTAGCTACATTTAGGGTAACTTATTTGAAACTGTCAATGCTAATTGTCTCATTGTCTTATTGTCTTATAGGCAGAGAAATTGAGCCTACAACAACAAGGCTTATGAGTATTTTTAGTCGTACTTCTAATTGACTGCTTGACACTTTCTGTGCCTTCCGTCCTGAGCAAAGTAATTTGCCATACTCTAAACCAGACAAGCGTGTGCAGCTGACAGGCCAAAAATCCTGTGCTGTCACTCCTGTGGTATGGATGCAGCTTCTTGCTAAAGAACTGAAAAATAAATGTTCCTCAGTATGGTGAAAGATGAATATTGTACATATTTATCAGAAACTGCAGGTTACAATATTTATCTTAACCTTTAAAACAGAAGCCTTTCAAAGTACCTTACAAATCCAGGTGCAGGAAGTGCACATTCCAAGAGCATGCACAAGGCAGGGAAACGCCTATTTGCAGTTCCCAAAGTTCACAAAGCACACAAGGTTCAGCTGCGAGTTGGCAAAATTCAAACTGAAAGTGGACAGTGTGAAAGTGGACGAAATTCTCAGCTGAAGCAGCAAGGAATTAAGTGTCCTGCATGTTTGAAAGCATAGTAAGATGAACTTAGAATCAATTCTGTAAAATACAGCTAATGATTTTTGCATGGATACTGAGCTTCCACAGCATTTTTCTACACGGATCAAGGGGGGATGGTGCCCCTGTGCCCCCTCAGGCGAGACCCCACCTGCAGAGCTGCCCCAGCCCTGGGCCCAGCACAGCAAGGAGCTGGAGCTGCTGACAGAGGCCAGAGGAGGGCTGATAACATGTTAATGACAACATGTAATATTCTCCTGGAAGTCTCACCAATGACTTCAGCAATTCACCAGTGAATTTGCTAAAAACCAAGCCTTCACAACTCTCCTGCATGCAACTGCAGTTAACTGATAGCAACAGGAGGCTGCCATGATCTGTCATGGCTAGCCAGAGTTTTCAGACATGGGAATAAACAGATGCCAAAGGCTTGGTTTCCATCTCAGTTTCTACATAGGATTAGAGCGAGAATAGGTCTTTTTGTGTTGTTATCACTGGGCCCTAGAAATGGTCCAGCTTGACCCAATTGTAACTTGAATAATACGGTATTTTTCAAAGCCAGGCTGCTTTGCCAGCAGTAAGGAGTTTCATCTGCCAGAGATCATGTGCCAGTTTTAAAACATCAACTATTGGCACTTTTTAAACAAAAAAAACCCTGTCATTCTCTTTGGTACAACAAAACAAAACCTTCCATAACCATTTCTATTTGGAAATTATTTCACCCTGTTATCAGTTGTCTACTATGAAGAGAATTTGGGAGCGTAGTGAATTATATTCATACAAAAAAATATTGTCTGGTCCTTTGCAGATTTGTGGTTAAAGCAACTGAAAACAGAATCCATCATGCAAAAACTGGCAACTCTAACAAGCACCAATACCAGCTTCATCTCAAAGGATTAGGTCAATTTAAATAATGCACAATAATTAACAGGCACTTTTTTCCCCAGGTTTTTTATACTATTTGTGAGAGGTCATTCCTGTCACACTGTTGTTGAAGAAAAATTCTTAATTATGCATAATTCACAATGTGCTGCTGATACCTGTTAGTCTTTATTTGTGTTACTTCTTTGGGATTCCTCAATGTCAGAGATAGAAAGAGATTTGTATTCAGAATAAAGGGCAGAAAGCCTCATCTCAGTTTTTCCCACTTCTGAGTTTATTCGTGTTTGCATAAGGAAGGAGGCTGTGCATGATGAATCATGTATCACACCTATTATCTCCTCCAAATACAGAGGGAAGAGAACTGACAGCTTTAGCGAAGTTCTGTAACAAGTCCTGGCTTTTAAAAATCACTCTACACTAGCATTTAAGAAACACATATCCCACTTTTGGGCCAACAGCACAAACTCCCACTCCCAAAACCTACCAACAAGTGATTACTCATTTTGTATATAATACATTATTGCACCATAGAGTATTCCCTGGAAGGATATGTGACTCCTTCCTGAGAAAAGTAGTTTTATAATAATCACTTTTCCTTAATCTAGTTACACTATTTCAGAAGTGTTTTACAGAAAACTTTGGTATCTTTTCCTGTAAGAAAAAGCATTTGCAATAGAAGGGATTTGAAATGGAAAACTGCCTTAAGTTCAGAGTTTCAGAGTCTGGCAGTTTCTGACTAGCATCCTTGTTTGTTTTCACCTCTCTGATCTCTCCAAACTGGAAGCTAACTCCATTCTCCAACCCTGCAGCCTTAATCTAGCTGGCCATCACTCTCACATTGCCATGGATCAAGTGATTTACTTTAAGCTCTTCCTAATTTGGTTGTGTTTGGAAGACACTTGAATCAGCTGCACAAGTTTGCAGAGTTGCATCTCTGTGAATTGGCAGCAGAAATGAGGAGGTGTCAGCTTGTAAAGACTTTTGATGACCAGATGATGAATCAGAGTCCCTGATCACAGTTCAGTCAGCCAAATTAATATCATTAATTAGGAGAAAAGTAACTCCTCCACTTATTAAAATCTTCCCTTGCCTCCTTCTTTCATGATAGAGCTTTAATTTTCCTTTCTGTCCCTTATTTGGTGCCTTCCCGACCCTGATTACCACTGGAGTGTGCACAGTCAGAGCAGCCTCCCTGGAAATGCCTCTGATCCATGTTTCCAGCTCACTGACCTCTGAGGAAGAACCCTCCCAAATTATTCTCCCTGTCCTGCTGCACAGAAGGAACTATTTCACTGCAGATGTACCAGACACCTCCACAAATCCATACCCTGCACATGGAGACTGAAGGGCTTCAGGGTGGGCTCTCCACACTCAGAGGAACAGAAATGGCCCCAGGATTTCCACAGATATATAAAGATAATTCTTTGGAGCTGCAGGTGCTTCACTCAGGCTGCAGGGAACAGGTGACTGTGGTCACACTGCCCTTCCCTGTCCTGTCACACCAGTGACACAAGAAAGCCTTGTCAGAGCACTTTTGATGAGACAACTGGGAATGCATTTCATGGAAGTTCTCAAATCAACTCTTGGATGACAGAACTGACTTTGCACTTTCTTGGCTACATGGATAGAACCTCCAGTGGGGAAGAGACCTCACACTGTTTAGCTACAGAAGAGCAGGGTGACACATTTCTGTCCCTCAAAGCATGACTGGACGTGGCACTCAGTGCTCTGGACTGGGTGATAAGGTGGGGCTTGGTCAAAGTTTGAACTTAATGATCTTGGAGGTGTTTTCCAACCTAAAGGATTCTGTCGTTCCATGACCATCATGGTCTTAAATACATATGAGAAATATGCAGCCATGATTTTTATAATTATCTATATATAATTGTGATGTTCAGACAGTTTAACATCACTGGCATGTGCCAGTGTGATTCCTGAAGATTCTGAATGTCTCCCCATTTGGGTAAGAACAAAATCCAGCATGCTTCCTGCTAAATTGGTGAGTGCAGGTCAGGGTGGAAAAGGAAACAACACAGGTAGCAGTGGAAAGGAAACGGAATCTGAATCTGGCCAATCTATATTAAAAAAACCACCAAAAAACCCCCAAAAAAACTCAAAAAAATCCAAAACCAACCAAACAAAAAACCAGAATAAAACTGTTGTCCAGAGAAGCTGTGGCTGCCCCTGGATCCCTGGAAGTATCCAAGGTCAGGTTGGGCAGGGCTTGGAGCACCCTGGGATAGTGGAAGGTAGACAGGGGGTGGAATAAGATGATCTTGAAGGTCCCTTTGAACCCAAATCATTCTTTGCTTTATTTTAAAACTCAGGTGTGAATTTGTGCTTAAACTGCACAGCTGGAAGGGACATGGCGATTATTACTCGTGTTAAAGCATGTCACTTTGTAAATACACCAAGATGGTAAATATCAATTATTTCAGAGTGTTTACCTTCAGCTGCAGATTTGCTGTCACACCTTGGTGAACTCCAGCGTGTCTGTTACCTTGAGGGCAAGGGAAGGTGGTATTAAACACACAACTCACACCTGCTTTTTGTCTGGCTCCTCGTCCAGTTTATGAGTAATCAATACTTCGAGATACACAAAGCTATGACAGGACTGAATCAAATCTGAGAGAGGCAGGAATTTCCAGCACCATTTTGTTGTTAGTGAGGATCACAGAAGTCCTTGCTCATTAAATTCTATACACAAACGAGTTGAGATAATCACATTGAGATGTGAAGTCTCATGATCAGCCCTGTGTGTTTATAATCATCAGGCTGGGCTGTGTTTAAAGGGTGACGGGGAGGACAGTGGCCTTCCCCTCTGCTTCAGGAAGAACAGCCCAAGGAGAGCTGAAATACCAATGCCCTGGATATCAGAATATTAAGTATAATAGTGTGAGGGAGGTGTGCTATAAAGTCATACATTTTTAAATCCTGTTCTTTAATTATTACTGCAGGTTCAGAGCAATAGGTTCCAAGGACAAAGCAATGACTCAAAGCTGTGAAAGGCTGCAAATGGATCAGGTTACAGACAGCATTTGTTTTTCAAACCTTCTGAATAATCAATTACAGGAAATTCAATTTCAAATTGAATTTGGCTAAGAAGTATATTTGAGCAACAGAAATTTCTGGAAGTTCAAACCATAACTAACCCATAAAGAATTTAAACAATCTTACTAATTTATGTGGAGAAAATAAAACTATGCTGTGGGTTTTTTTTCTTGAAAATGATGAGAACTGTATTTTCAGAGTACAAATATTAAAAGAAGTTCTAAAATAAAATCTAGACTACTCTCTGCCCCATGGAAAAAACAACGTTTTGGAAACTATTTCTGAGGTAAGCGGGTTAATTTTTTGCTAGAAGTGATGACATTCCATAACAGTCCAAGGCAATTTCTTCCCTGGAGCAATTATTTTCCTAATATCCTGCTTAACTTTCTACATCATCACTCTCAGTGAATCTTCCCAGTTAGGCAGTGGGCCACTGAAGAATACTTTCTGGATATTATACTCTAGGGTATTTCACAATAGTTTCTTATTGAATATATTTTAATTTACCAATGAGAATATCCTGCTATTAGATGGAGATATATGTTTTATTAAAAAATTAAGATCTATAGAATATCTACTACCTCACACATATCAATAAAACACCTGATACAACAAAAGAAATGGTGGTGTTTTGACACGATTTCTTTATGATTCTGTTCTATCAGTGCTCTCACTGGCTGTGTGCATTTAGAAAGTGATAGTTTCATTATTTGCTCCCATCTAACTCATAAGCCCAGCCTCTCACCTTCTCCTCTTTCTTAAAATAGCCAAATACCTTCCCATTTTGCCCTTGTTTGGACCTTTAGCCATGCCCTGTTTCAAAGGCACCCCCAATGCCTCCAGCAGCTTCAGTCAATTCCCTGGAGCGCTTTGAGTGTCTCCCAGACCAGCTGGTGTGTAAGCACCCCACTCACAAAGGAGTGTCTGATCTTCCCCTCTATCACAAGTCCCTTTTCCTTTGACACCAATGTTAGTTTCTTTACAATTATCACAGCACAGCTTTATAGTTAGGATTGATGCAGAAGAGATGTGAACACTCTGACCTACTAAAAACTTCTGCTGTTACTTATTTTCCTTCTCATCTGAGGAGTACATCAGCTCTTCCCTTCATTTCTCTCTTACTATTAATGTACTTACAGAATCCTGCCTTTTATTCTTTATGTGACTTGTGAGCTCTACCAAGTCTTTTGATGTTTTGCTTATATTTCTGGGCTATTTTTTTTTATATTTACACTCTTAATACTTTGACTTCTTTTCTGTTTTCTATAGGCTTCTTTTACATCATCAAGTCATTGAAGAATTCATTATTTAGCCAGCTTGGTGTGTCACTAATCTTCCTGTGCCTTCTTTTTTTTTAGGAGAACTTTTGCTCTTTTTTTTTTTTGCAAGTATTATTTCTTCCTTAAGTAACTGTCAAGCCCTCCAGAAACCCTTTTCCCCTTAGACAGCAGATTTTACCTAGTGATCTTCTGAGCTTACTAAAGCTTCAGCTCTACTTTATTTATTCACTCTTTTTCCATTTCTTTTCAGAAAATCATCCATTAGAAAACTTTATTCTCCATCAGGCCTAGTCCACGGAGTCTACAAATTCCTTCGATCACATGATCAGGCATTAAATAAAATCCCAACAGATCTTGCATCACACAATACTGTGGGATTGCCTTCGACTGGAATTTGATATCTTGGTACAGTTTGCAGGATGTTTTTGGCCACTCATAGCAGAATAATGTGTCTAATCAATAACAATTGTCCCACAGTGTTGTTGCAAGAACTACAATGGTGAACATGCTTTATCCATGAAAACACCTAAAAGCAAAAGTTTTGAAAATTGATGAGGCTGGGATGAACCACAAGATCAAAAGCCTGAGTTCTTTTAGGTTCATATTTCTCATGGAAAGACTTGCAAAGGACAGATTTTCCCATAAACTGGTACCAGTGAGAGACACACACTCCAACAAAATCCCCAAATTCTGTATGGAATATTTGCTGTTCTTGTTTATTCTATCAGATTTTGTAAACCATAGGCACTCCTGTTTGGCTACAGCACAGCATTGCTGATTCAGACAGAAACAGCACAAGAGGAGAGTAACTAAATCCACTGATTTTAAACCATGAATGCTATCAAATAAAGATTTTTCATCTAGAACAGTCAGACAATGTGCAAATGAATTAAAATATGCAAATGCTACAATCTATAATTACAGTAAGTGGTTATTGAAGACCATCACTGTAAAAAGCTACCAAAATAATAGTGTTTAACCGATCCTTTTTGCAAAATTAAGTTGTTCTTTAGTAAATTGACAGAACTCATAACTAATATATTCCTAATCGTGTATGTAAATGTAACACAGAGCCTATACAGTACCTTGTTGGTTGAAATGTGATTTTGGTACCATCCAGGCCACTTAATGTAGTAAATTTTCACAGAAAGGTCTTGGCTGTAGAACTGTGTTTCCTTCTGTGTTAATGAACTCCAACAACACAACTTAATTAGTAATGACACCAATATAATCCCATTGCTCTTCCTATCATACCCCTATCAGCACAGAGAATGACACTGTCATGAGGAAATATTCTATATATTGATGGGGTTTGCGGTGTGGAATTCCTTTGCAGAGAAGAAATTAGGGAGGGGTGTGAACTGTATCTTTTTGTTTAATAAAGAATATAGTAATGATGGTGGAAATAAAACATGGAATCAAACAAATTCTCACAGATTTGATGTGAGAGATATATATTTATATACATATATATACACTATTCACAAAAGCACCTGATTATTTTTTTTCCTGTTCTATGTAACTTTAGAATTTTCCTCTCTTTTAGGACATTTAAGTTTTGATCAGGCCAATAATTAATGAGAACTCAAACAGAAACATTTACATCCGAAATGCTGGGCAATTACTTCTCTCAGAATACACTGATAAGTATCTACAGTGTACTAAACAACTGATAAACCAGTATGAGGATGAGAACAATCATTTTTGCACTATCAATAATCAGTTACCTCTCAGAAAAGGAAGAAACCTGTTATCAACATTATAATCTTCTTGGAGAAGAACCAGAAATGCTGATGCTGATTCATCATAACCATGGGTTAAGACTCAAATAGTCAAATAAATCTGCAGAAGGTACAAAAGCAGGAGAGGCTCTTTTACAGATTCGGAGAGCTGATTCTCCACAAATGCATTGGAGTGATAAAGTTCATGGGGGTATTAACCCTCTTGTTTTACTGAGTATCTAAAAGGTAGGTAACAAAAGTGTTAACAAAAATCTGAATTATGTTATGTGTAAAGCATCTAAATTTTGCACCAAGAATTAGATTGCCTTGTTGCCTTTAAAAGAGTTTTCCTAATTGATGCTCTCCAAGTCAGGGAAATCAAAGTTTTCCAAGCTGCATTCAGTCAGTCTCTGTTTTACTAATCCAAAAATGAAATTATGTTGAACTAGGTGTTGAATGAGATGAAGTGAAACTGGCTTAAAATTCTGAGGCTATCAAAATGTCAAGTGCTGTGAAAGCCAACAGGCTCTGGATATCTCAAGTGGGGAGACAAAATAAAGGATTTATGCATGGATGTTTCATTACCACATCTCCGAACTTTTACAGACTTGTTTTCTCAAAGCTGATAGTCCCTAACAAAATCTCTTTCAGATGTGTGTACATATATACCTCTTTTAAAACAATGTTTATTTTTTACTTATTTTTCTGTGGTTAAAGTTCATCAAAGCAGACAAGAGGAAAAAAAGTGGCGATCAAAAGGAAAACTGAAACAGAGTAACAATGTAGATTTGCAAAAGGTCAAAAATAAAGATAGGACAGATCCTCAGGTGTATAAACCACTACTGAATTTGGTTTTCACCAAGTTAGGCCAATTAACACAGCTGAGAATCTATATCAGATTAGGGTGAAAATACATCAGGTAGCACAGTGGAATTTTTTCTTATTCCACTGCAACAATTACTGGTAAATAGCTAATTACCTTGTTTAAAAATCTTTCCTGTAATGGGCACTAAAATTGCCCTCAGCTTGAGCAGCAAGAGCAACCAATAATTACAGCAAAGCAACCAGCTCCAATGCCTGGAAGGTGAATTAAAGGAAAATGACCACCTGGCACCAGCACGGATATCACCATTTCATCATCATGCCCTGCTAATGCCACTGAGGAAAAGAGGCCAGAAACACAGGAGGGAAAGACAGGAGATGTTGTTTGAATTTGCTGCATCAAACAATGAAATCCTCAGCAAACTCCTCCTAACTAAACTAAACTGAAAAAAATACAACTGGCTTCTGCTTCAGTTCTGGACTGAGTAAATAAAATTTAAGTAAAATCACATACATTTGGAAGCTTTCCAGGTTTCTCAAATGAAATCCATAGTTTCCATTTCCCAGTATGGGATTCAAATACCAAAACCTTGCTTTACAATGTCAGTGAAGTGCCATTCTGTAATGGGTGGGTGTCAAAGTGGTAAAAGTCCTTTTGACATCAGCATAAATTAAAAAAGGGTTTGCCCCACAGTTTGAAGCAAACACTGGCTTGGATGTCGAAACCCACTGCAATTCAATTAGGTGGGACTGAGGTAGCAGAGAGGAGATTGGAAAATTAACAAGCATTTTTGTACTTTTTGTGCAGCTGAACATGGAGATAAAGCAGAGGAGCAGGGAGGTATCTGCCTGCACAGGTACAGATCAATGTCCTGCAGCAAGGAGCTAATAAATTTTTTCCAACAGAATCATCCACTGGGCTGCAGCAGCCGCTTTGGTCACATTGGGCAAAGGGAAAAAGTTTCTGTGGCAATAATTAGCACAAGACCTGCTCTTCATTCCCACTTTCATTTCCAAGTTATTTAGGACATCCCTGTATAGCCACAATTCCATTGCACTAAAACATCACAAACATCACACAGTCAACAACAGCAGGAAATACAGAAACCTGGAATTTCAGAATCCATTCTGCACAGGAGGCACAGCTTGTGCCCTGGGCAGTGCCCAGCCCTGCACAGATTGTGCCCAGAGCCTGTGCAGGCTCCTCCCTGGGGATATTGCAGAGCCCTCTGCACACCCTGCTGTGCCCTGGGCTCTGGGATGGCCCTGCCGGAGCACCTGACTGAAACCAGGACACTCATAATCAAAGGTTTACAGATAATAAAATCGATGTTGGAGGAAGGAAAATTGGGCTTCCAGAAAACCACAATGACCAAGATCTGTAATTACAGTTTTAGTTATAGAACACTGCAATGGGCCTGAACTCTTCTTGGTCACATGGAAAACTCAGAAAAACAGAAACTCAGGCTTGGAAAGCTCAGGTTAAATAAGCAAAAAAAAAAAAAAAAAAAAACCCCCCAAACAACAAAAACCACTCCACCACTAATTCACTAGGAGGATAGCGCTGCCTTGGGCGAGGTTGTCCTTTCAGGTGGTAAAATCACCAGTCACAGAGGTTTCTAAACCTTTGCTAGACAAAGCCATTGACCTCATCTAGCAGTGGGCTCATAATATTTTTTCTTCAGATAGCAAGTTGGCCTTGCTGACCTGTGGGGCTGCAATCCAGGTAACTCTGCTACGATTCTATGACAAAGTTAATCCTTTTCTCACAGGAATTGAGAACTTTTTTTTTTCCCCTCAAAAGAACTTCTGTCACTAACAGAAAACAATAGTACTTCAATAACTTTGAGTGGAGCCAGCTGTAGTGAAGCACTCGAGAAGACTCACTCTGAAGCAGATTTAATTAGAAACTGAGAAGCACAAAGCACCTTATACCTTACAGCCAAATACAAGAACCTAATAGAAAGGTACAGGGGTGAGAGAAAGGAGAACACACAGGGATCTGAGAATGACCCCAACAGTCTCTTATTTATCAAGACTATAACACTGAGATTCTTCTCAGCAGAACTAATCTCACACCTTTGGCCACAGACTTTGCTAAATCCAAATGTCTTATAGAAGAAAATAAAAACCACCTTTGTGGTTTCAGCCTGGAAAGAGCCTTGTGGCTTGACACTGGCTGCTTTCTGCAAGGCTTCAGAATTTCAGGAGCTCTGATCCATCACTGCTGGTGAGTTATGTCCTCACAGAACTAATTTTCAAGGATAATGTAGCTGGACTAGAGCTACATTTCGAGGATATTGTAGGCTGCTAACAAGGATATTTTCTGTCAACTACACTGAGCTGCCAATGGGTAATATCTCAAGGTAAATCTAGGACTATCTGAATAGGAGAATGTTATCCTGATATAAAGTGGTTCTGTTAATGTATTTGTCATGTTTAACAACGAGTGAGAGGCATAATTTCCAATGAAATAATAACTTGTGGGAGCATAACCCAGGGAAATCTCTGCCAACAATCTGAAATTCATATCTGCTCCACAGTTTCTGCTGAGCTGGGAATCTTATCCACTAGACTTGGAATGTTATTTAATTGTCTCTATCAAAGAAGGCCTGTTGTGTTGTATTTTCTCTTGTTTTGCTTCTTGTATATTCTATTATACTACCTAGTAAACAATGAGCTGGTTGTCTGAAATCCTTTGCTTGCCTGAACTCTAGTTTTGTTATAATACTTCCATTTTAACATGCTGAGAAAGACTGGTGTTTATATTGTTAGCAGTCACATTTCTGCTTTTTGGGAGGACTGTTTATATGGAACACTTCATACAGTTGCAGTCTCAGTTCTCTATAATATAGACTTGGTAACATTAACAATTCTAGATGTTTCCAATATTAGGACTCTTAACTTTTTCCTTCTTCACTCACACACAAAAAAAAGCTGGCATTTCCTCACACTTTGCCTGTTTCTGGTCACATGGCTGTTGGAATACATGAGAGCATCTGAAGAGAACCTGCTGCCCAGAGCACAGCCACATGTTTGTGTCTGCAGGAGCACAGGAATGGGCTGCCTTGGGCCCTTTCCAATTCCAAACGTTGCTATCCTGTGAGGGGTTGCATCACTTGCTGCTCAGCAGGCCTGTCTGAGTGGTGGCATAAGAACTATTCGATGTCAAATAGCAAACAGCAAAAAAAAAAAACCCTTAAATTCAGCAATCCTTTGTAGTCAAATGTTTAAAACTCTTACACTGTTCAAAATTTTCACAATTGATCATGATATAATAGAACTGCTCTTGGTAAGGAATTGTATGAACACAAATACAAACAATGGCAAAAATCCCTCAGGCAAAACCCTTCAAGCTGCACTTGGTATTAAACCTTAACTAGGCTAAAATTTCAAACTACATTTGCTAATTCAGATTATTTTGTTCAAAGTCTCTACTTGTGTCACTTCAGGTACAGCCAATGAGAACAAGCCTTTCCTGTGGTAACTTCAGAGCTGTATAATAGTGTATTTTCTCACCTTATTTGAAATAAAGAAACAATTTCTTCAAGCCAGTAAGATAGGTTCCACTGGAGGGGGAGAGGAGCATTTGGAAGTGTTTGTGCAAGAGAATTGTTGTGTCACTGTTCTGTTTATCTGCTACCATTTCAAGTATAACTGGTGACCTCTTCTCCTTCTTGAGGAAGGGACACAGGGAGGGCCACACTGAGCTCTTCTCCCTGGTGCACTGCACAGATTGTGCCCAGAGCCTGTGCAGGCTCCTCCCTGGGGATATTGCAGAGCCCTCTGCACACCCTGCTGTGCCCTGGGCTCTGGGATGGCCCGGCTGGAGCAGGGAGGTGCCACCACAGGAGCCCCTGTGGGCCCCTCCAGCCTCACCCAGCCTGGGTATCCAGTGACAGGACACATGGAGAAGGTTCAGAGCTGCACAGGGATATTTAGGCTGGATTTCAGGAGGCAGTTCTTTACCCAGAGGGTGGTCAGGCATGGAATGGCCTCCTAGAGAGGCGCTCAGTGCCCAAGTCTGTCAGGGTTTAAGAGGCCTCTGGACAAGGGTGGTTCTGTCCCTTCCAACTGGAGTAGGACGCTCTATTAGCAATCCAATCTAATGGATGCTGACACCAACAATGAAGAGAGGATTTAGGAACATGGTAACAAAAATCTAAATCTCTAAGCCATTTGTGAATTATAAATAAAGTATAATGCACTATAATAAATTGTCATTCCAAATCCCATAGACCATGCTGATAAACAAATCCATGTTAGCTCTAAAGTCTAACATAATCCACAATCAAACACGGAGTTTAGGTTAGTGATGGCTGACACAGATGTGCAGACCATTCTCGTTAAAAGCACACATAAAAGATTAAATGTATACAGATTTAAGAATTTTAATGTTTTATTCCAGCTGTAATCAATTATTTCAAAAAACCATTTAACCTTTTGCAGTAAGCAGTATTCCCCAACTTCCCTACCCCTTCAATGCATTAACATCATAGAATCATTAGTAACAATGCATTAAAAACAAAATGAAAACCACAGGGCCAGGATTTGGGGAACATTATATCAATGCAAGAGATTAAGATTTAATCATATAGCTTCCACTTTCAATTATACATAGTGATTACAGAGGGTTTGGTGCCCTGAATATTGTACACTTACAAAAGGACAGCACTAGCATTTCATTTCATAAAAAAACTTTTAACAAATGGGTGATTTGGAAAATAATTCAATTGGCTCTAAAGGAATCCATTACAGGAATTTATGTTTCTGTGCAAATCTGAGCAGATCTACTTCAAATTGTTCTGTTTTGTACCCAATTCAGCTCCAAAGCAAAAGCAGAGCTGATGGAAAACACTTGAGTTCACATGGTTAAACATCTGATCAATTTGTCCCCACTGGTTTTGAAACTGGCAGCTGATAAGTGGTAAATAAGTTACTCAAAATAATAATTTTAAACATATCAGTTATAATTGCACACATGTAACTTGAATAGTCATAACATATAGTTATTTGACACTCAGGCTCAGATGTCTCGAACACAATATCATCAGCACTCCCACAATTTCAGCATTTCTTACTGTTTTTAATGTATAAATATACACAGAACTACATTAATTAATCCTTGACATTATTTTTTTCTGTCAGTGGTTTTAACTTGGTGAGCTCCACTATTATCTTTTGTGTCTGTACTTACCAAGCATCTGGAAGAAAACTGAATGACAATCCCATTTTTATTCCCCATGTCGGTTTGCTTTTTAAAAAAAACCTGACACTAAAAATCACTTATCAATACCTCCTATCTCACTTACAAATATGACCAATAACACCTGAGTAACAAAAGGTGTGGAAGACTTGACCTTGATTTCAGAGAAGTCAAGCTACGGTTTTTGCAGTGGTTTAATTAACACACCCTACATTAATAAATGCCCTCATTTCCAGCAGTACTTATTTAATTCCTCAGGCGGTGAGTAAGAGCTGTGGGTATTTGATACCCAACAAAGCTGGGCTACACTATTTTGTAATTGCACTTAGGTAACAATTGAGTTGTCTATGCATGAAGTGGAATAAAATCCTATTTTCCCATTAAACCAGCTGCATCATCTCTAGAAATTAATGGTCACTAAAAAAAAAGCCTAAATTCAAAAACCCCCAATGAATGGTGGAGAAAGTCTGATTCCATTACACACAGGGGACTGAGGAATGAGGATAAAATGATTATCTTTAAATTACTGTTAGTTTTGTTTGGGGTTTTTTTTAGGTGTCTGTACATGTGTGAATGAGATCAACAAATAAGGGTAGCAAGGAGATGCTGGTTTTTGTGAGAAGGCCAGGAAGGAACACAAGGATTCCTGGTGTCTGTGTGAGAAGGGAGCCCTGCTTTGATGGGAACCAGCACTAGGGTGGACACTGCAGTTTATTCTTGCCATCTGGAGGAGAAATAACTGGACTCTAACACAACTTTATGAAAGTTACAAAATGGAGACCTTTATTCCTTTGTTCATTTCGCTTATATATCTGCTCTACACCAAGCATGCACTCAGCAGGTAATCATGCAACTTGATCATTGGCTGTGCAGCTCTGTCCATGCAGCAAGCACGCGCCCTACTCTAACATTTCATTGGCTAAGCTATTTACATTATCTTCACTTTCCTCCTCCGCATTACTTCATCGCATTCCTCAGGCACCAAGGCGACTTCTGAAACCGAGCCCTAATCGACTTCTAGAAAGTGGGGTCGCTCATCTGAAATTATGTGCCCATTCCTCCTCTAGGTACATCTCCACAGACACCAAGGACCCTGCAGACTCCCAGGTTAGTCCTTATTCCCCAACGGGCTCTTGGGGAACTTTTACTCACCAAAACCTTCTCACAAACAACCTTTTACTCTCCAAGCAGTGTCAGGAAACTCCTGAAGTGCCTGGCCCAGAAACCCTTAGGAGCTGCTGGGAGGCTCAGTGCTGTTCCCTGCTCACAAAGAAGGACCCTGCTCTGCAGTTCCCAATGAACTCCTGCCAGCCCACAGCCACAGCTGTCTCACACACCCCAGACTAAGAAGCAGCTGCTCCCTGTGCTGGGCACACTTCAGGAATTCCCTCTACTATGGTAACAGGATTTAACCTTCCAGATCAGAGGAATGCAGGAGCATCAAGCCTTGGAAAGCCAAGATTTCCATACTGAAGAGTCCACGGATTTCCTTCCAGGTCTAATGGCAAAAAAAACATGGGCACCATGCAGAGAAATACCACCCAAGGAACTTCAGAGCTTAATCTGATGGGCTGGGTGAAACCAGAGTACCCTTAAGAAACTCTCCCCAAAGGGTCAAACATTTAACAGCTAATTGTTCCTGTTTGTCACTAATTAACTAATGACTGGATAATTGACTGCTGCATGTGAGAACTCCACCTGAGACTATAATGATAACATCATGGCCTTTCAGAACAAGCCAATGCAAGGTTTTACAAGAATTCAGGATTCAGGGGCATCATCAGAATTCACTTTAGATTGATGCTATTCACCTAAAACTGCACTGTGATTCCAGAGGGTTTTTTCCAGCTATAAACTATGACACAATATTTCTGTAAAAACTGGTGTTGATCTCTCTGCAGAGGAACTCTCTTAATTTTCATGGGTAAGAGTATAATTCTTTGTGCTCATAATTCTGGACATAACTACACTCTGACAGAGCAATAAGGCTCTCCAGCTTAAATTGCTTTAAAAGAACTAAATATCCCTGAGGATAAAAAATATTACAGCATCCTTAATATATTGCTCTGAATTTGTAGAGTAATTAAGGAAATCAGATTGTACCTATCCAGCCATATTTCAAAATGAAAAAAGTGACTACTCACCTAATTTTATTTAATTATTATTTTTAAAGTATGAAAGATGTATGCAAGTGATGATAACATTTCTACTTCATAGGATTTCAACCATGGATGAATTCATGATTAGCTGTGGATAACATCCTTGGATCATCTATTATGATCAAGAGCTATAAGGTATAATTATGCATATGAGTTGGAGAAGAAGGTTCCCATGTAATTTTAATACAGTCATATAACACAGGCTTAAATTTTAATTTGACCCCCAAAAATCCCAAACAATAAACCAAAAACCAAAAAGCCCCCAAAATACAAACCAATAGGAAGTTTAGTTGGAAGTATGTGTCAAGTGCACATAAGCCCTGCTCCTAAACTCAGACTGTACTCCATGGATACAGGATTTTGTGATGCTCAAAATAATATGAGGAGGTCTGGTCCTCCTAGATACTGAATTTGTGGAGCAAGAACTATGTCAGACTGATATCCACCAAGGCAAATCACTCAGTAGCTTTCCAGAAAGCACAACCCAACCAATAAGTTGGCCCTCTAAATCCTTTAACAACCCAAAGTGATTAATATAAAATATAATATATACATACTAAATTTCATCCTTCTGTAAGTAATACCTTTAAAAACTGCAGGTAGTTTTCTTTATGGATCATTCAATATATACACAACATTTCATCTGCTCTTAGGTGGCAAGCAAAGGAAATGGCCACAGGAGCATCTTGGAGTACAGATGATGGTGGGAAGGGAGAAAAGGTTGAAAATACAAGGCTAAAGCAAGAGGAAGGACTTCAAAACCCTCATTTTGATCAGATTAAGCTCCTGTGCAGCTCCATAATAACAGATCAACATTCAAATATCTGAGTAATTGCAAACTGGAATCTTTTGTGGATATACAAGAAAAAGAGCATGAGCATGTTTTACTTTAAATATAGTCTAACTCTCCCTCTTTTAATCAGTACAAGAGATGCTTCCACCTTCTCAATCATTCTCTGAAAAAATTTAAAAAGCAGTTTCTGTCCAGTTTTTCCAAATATGCCACTGTGTGATACATGTCTGACTGTTAGATGGGTACATTTGTCAACAGACACAGAACTGGATCATTTGAAAAATTCTGTGTCTGTGGTTTGCAAGAGCAGTGTCTTACAATCCAGGAAAAAATGAATCACTCATTCCCACTGGTGCTATTAACAATTGAAGCTCTGCATAATTACAACAGTTTTAATATGAAACAGCACTTCAAAGGGTATGGACTGATAGAAAAGGTAAAAACTTTGTAAATTATAAACTAGAGTATAACTTGACCTTTGTATGAAACTTGGATTTCACTTTAGCCTAATTACATTGCAAATCATCTTCTCTCTATTCAGGGTAATTTACTTTAAAAACATGAAAATAGGGTGTTTCATCTGAGTGGATGTTGAAACTGTATAAACAAAATTTACATGGAGAGCTTTCTAAAAGGGCCCCGAATGAGGGTATTTAGCTCTTCTATATTCATGATGTTGTGAGCAGACTCACAACAAACTTATCTTACAGCATTTAAACTAACCTGGACAACCTTGCATGAGGCCACCTGTTATCTGCCTGATCATCACTTCTTTCTCAGTCTCTTGGTGCACCTAAGTCATTTCTAAACTTCTGCTGTTATTAATTCTATACAGAAAAAATGAGCTCTGGCAATTTCCTGATTTTCCTCTAACCTGCTAAATAACAATCAGGTGGTGGAAGGTTTCATATTAAATGGAATTCTTTGAGATGTTCAGACTTTAGAGCAAATTTGAGCAGAAGGAGTAGATGTGAATAAGTTCTCAGCTTCTTCAGCTTGATTTCTATAGCATGGTTCACTTCAACATCACATAATTCTGCTCCTTTTCCTTTGATTCTTTGTTGAAAAGTTAAAACTATTTGATTGTCTCTTTTGGAAAAATGCTATACAATTTACTGCAGCTAAACCCAACAGAATTCTAAATAGCTTCTATTATTAAATACAAGAGATATCTTAATGAAAAAAAAAAACGTTTTAGAAACACTAAAATGAAAAAGACATCTAGATTTCACTTTGAATTGCTGGTATTACAAACCAAACCAAGTAAGGAAACAAAGCCAACCCTCTAAGATACATAAATTTTACATTGAACTCTACATGTGCTCAACTGGGCAATCCTCTTCAGGGGAAAGAAATGCTCACCAAGCCCCCTGCCAAAAATATTTGTGCGTGAAGATAAGAATAACTGCTGTAGGAACTGCATTAGGACCCTGAAGATCTTTCCTTCTAATATCAGTCAAACCAAACAATGCCCAGCTCTGAACTCTGTGGTTTCAGGTGTGGAATTAAGATAAAGCAATATCACATCTTCCCACTGCCAAGTGTATGTGTAACAAAATCTTCATTGCCCTTAGCAGCCTTTTATGTTACAGCTATTGCTCTGCAGAGAGAGACAATTTTGACAGAATTCCTTTGAATCTGATCACTTGAATTTGAATTTAAGCTTTGATCACTTTGAAAGAGATAAAATTCCTACAGAACTGTTGCCATGATGCATGTAGCATATAACTGCCAAAATTAGAATTAACTATTAGAATTTGTGTAATTATATTATTGATCATACACATTAGGAAGCAGTTTTAAAAATAGTCAGTTATCCCCTACTCCCTTCTACTTGTTGCTAAAATAGAAATGGATATAAAACAGATGTAGAGTTCTGCCATGTTTATTCTTGTATCATTTCTGACCATCTAAGTCCTTCCAGAAGGATGACTCGTCACTTAAAGACTGGATGCAGTTGACTGTGATAAGATTTGTCTCAGGGTATCCATCATCAGTGAGCCAGAAAAACATTGCCATTCTCAGAATAATTATGTGCAAGTAGCCAGCAAATCAGTGGGTCAGATGCAAAGTCAGTTCCAGAGAGGAGTGTGTCTAACCTGACAATAATAATTTCTTTTTCACGTCTTAATATACAGAGTCATTTCTTGGTGCTTTACTCATCTGTTTGGCCTAAACCCAAAATTCCAACAGAAGTGCAACTACATTTTATGTACGATTATAGGAGCATGAGTCAGAATTAGTGCAAAGTGCAGATTACAGCATAAAAATTCATAAATTAATTAGATGGACATTCAGTAGAATAGCACATTCTATTACCGTTTCTTTCTAATATTGTCTGTCTCAGGCTCAGCAACTGAACAAGGCTCTGTAAGAACTGTTATAAATCTCCATATCATGACTTTGTTGATGGTAAGACTGATTTTATAGACTACATTTAATAGGCTATTAAGGAAGTAATTAAGAGAAAATTATATAGGACTTCCATGTCTCAGTTCATTGGAGATGTCTGAGAATTTTTATATATGCGAAACTCCTTTAAGTTCAAGTAAAATATCAAAAAATGGGAAAAGATGCACCAAAGGCAACAAAATGTACTATTTTCTCTGAGCTAAGGAAACCAAATGCCAGGCATCTTATGGACCCAACATCCTTCAGAAGATTTTTTGAAATATAACATTTAGATTTTAATCTTCAATAATACTAGTTATGAATAAAACATTTCTTGAGATATGGTTTAGTTTGGGGGGGTTTTTTGTTTGTTTCTTGTGGGAGGAGGCTGTTTCTTGGGTTTTTGGGGGGGGTTTTATGTGTTTGTATTCTTGTGTTTGTTTTTTTGGGTGGTTTTTTTTGGGTGTTGTTGTTTTTGTTGTGGTGATTGTTTTGTTTTTCTCTTGTTAAAATCATTATTCTATGTGAAACCCCTTCCTTTCCCCAACCCAGCCTTTTCCAAGCTGTCAAACGATGCTCACTCATCCTCTGGGGCTGCTTTGTCAGCGCAGGAAAGCTCAAACCAAGGGGAAAACCCCAACGAGTTTGAAGCAGAGGCCACCTCAGCCACGTAGCAATAGCAGCCAAGTGTCCCCAAGGTGTGTGACACGCTCCATTCGTCTCAGCAGCTCTGCCACCACCCTCCTGCCCTGCCACAGCCCCTGCCCTGGGTGCTGCCAAAGGAACAGCACAGGGAGAGGCAGCGCCAGGAGATTTCCAAATGAATGTGACTTCGAGGAGAATCTGTAGGTCAAGGACCCCAAGCAGGCATCAATTCTTCTCTCTCTGCCAAGGAGCTGTCACTTTCTTGGAAAGTTAAATTTGTCACAAGGAAAGAAAATTTCACCATAGTCTGTTTAAATAACTTAGGGAGTAGAATCTTTTCCCAGGTGCTTTTTCCACACAAAGCAAATGTATCAATCATTTTATTCTCTGAAATAACAATTTATTATCTATGCAGGAGGCCTTAGATTCAATCTGCACAGTGCTCTCTGAGTGTCGTGTCAGATACTAGAATCTGTCATCAGTCTTTATCAAGGAAATCATTCTGTTCTTGTCATCTATTTTTATTAATAAGACTATTTATTACTTCAATAATTAATTATGACAAGTGGTCTGCCATTTGGATAATGAATAAATATTGATAAATTGTATGGCTAATACACTGTTGCTGTATAACTAGCTTTGAAAATGTGAAGACCTGAATGGTACTAAACCAAATAATTTTAAACTAGATATCACACAGCTAGAGCTGAATATATATTCAGCTAAAACATTAATTTTCAGACTACACAACTAGCAGAGTGGTGGGGTTGTTCAGATCTGGACACCTTAAAATGGCCTACTTCTTGAAGTTAAAACAAAATTCAAATCCCATATTAAGGATATAATTCAAAAATTATAATTCATAAAAAAATGTTTCATGGTAACTGATGACTGAATGAATTGAAACAGAAAGACTCTCCATCCTCTCCTGTTTAAAATTCTCCCTAAGGTATTGACTAGAAACGTGGGGGAATCAACCAAATTATGACCTAAAGCCTGCAATGCAGCCTATACTGCATCATTCCCTTTCCAGACAGCAAATCTCCATCGTTAATGGGTTCTTCTACTTTTCATTACCCTAAACCACAACTTTACACCATTTCAACTGCTCATCATAAAGTGAGGATTCTGCATGTTTGAAAGAACCATAATATACCCTAAGGAAGACTTTCACTAAGGAAGTTTGTAAAGAGTGATAAACTGCTCTTCTTTCCTAAAATCCTTACTACTCGCAACAAATCAGACTAAAATAATAGAATGAATCACAGAATGGTCTGGGTTGGAAGGGACCTTAAAGTTCATCTCATCCCACCCCTGCCATGGGCAGGGACACCTCCCACTGTGCCAGGCTGCTCCCAGCCCCAGTGTCCAAGCTGCCCTTGGGCACTGCCAGGGATCCAGGGGCAGCCACAGCTTCTCTGGGCACCCTGTGCCAGGGCCTGCCCACCCTCCCAGGGAACAATTCCTGCCCAAGATCCCATCTGACCCTGCCCTCTGGCACTGGGAAGCCATTCCCTGGGTGCTGTCCCTGCAGCCCTTGGCAATTGTCTCTCTCCATCTTTGCTGCAGCTCCTTCAGGCCCTGCAAGGCCCCCCTGAGCTCAGGCCAAAGCTTCTCCTCTGCAGGCTGAGCAATGGCAGCTGTGCCAGCCTTTCCTGCCAGCAGAGCTGCTCCATCCCTCTGCTCATGCTGGAGCCTCCTCTGGCCTCTCTGCAGCAGCTCCAGCTCCTTGCTCTGCTGGATGCCAGGGCTGGAGGCAGTTTGAACAAGTTGAGTTTATTCCAAGAAAATGTATTATTGATCTTTAAATGCAAAAAAGATTCCTGTCACAAGGAACTGAAATGAAGGATTTTGCTTCAAAATTTTTTCCTATTTTTTTAACAATAAGATAGAAAACATTAGAGTTGATGATATGCACTCCTTGGGAGGTTTTTCTAGTCCCTACAAAGAGATCTTTTAATGGAGTAATGTTTAAGCTTCTGTTCAGGAATGACTGTGAGTAAAGCTGAGCTTTGCCATTGGGCAAAAGAGATATCAAAATAACTTTTAAGGTTTTTATCAGCAGTGTGGCTGTTAAGAGAGAAGAATGAGTGTGAGATAATTCACAGTGTATTGCCTAAAAAGCAATGCTATAAAGACAGAACTATAATACAGTCAAAATCAGATAACTTTATAATAGAATATAAATCTATTTCTCCAAGGAATGAAATATCCTAATGTGTGTCTCTCTCACGGTGCTGTACTAGTCTTTTTACAAGTAGAGTTTGTAGTCAAATATGAAGTAAAATATATTTAACAAAAAATTAATCTTTATCAGTGTAAGGCATTTAAAATTTAACAGTTTTTTTAAGTATCTAAAATCTTATGTAAGGCAATGGCACTCCATTTAATTCCAAACTCTACAGCCTCAGACTCTTAAACAGATATGATGTGCAAAGTGTTTGGGGCTCACCTTAGCTCACCTAGGCAAGACATATGAGTTGATTGGTACTGTGAAGACAGACTAAGTTTGTAAAAAATATACTTCAGGAGATTTAAAACTACAAATACTGATTAAGCTGACCTTTTCCTGACTGAGCTGATCTGCAATGCTTTAAGATTATGTCACTCAGAAATTATGCCACATACATTGAATAATTTCAAGCTCAGATCCACCTCAAAGTTAGAATATTTTCATTGCCTAAATTTCAAATTCAAGAACCTGAAAGGTAGGGGATACTTATAATTTTGAAATATTTACAGACTTGACCACATCACTTTAAGTTATTAATTAAAATAAAATGATCATGGAAATTAAGTCATACATATGTTTTAAGACAGCTTTCTCAGACCACACATTACTTTTTCCCATATTGAAATTAGCTATATTAGCTCTGTAGAAATAGCTATAAGCATATATTTTCAAGCTGGTGGAGGTGATATCTGAAAAAATGCATTGGCAATCCACAAAAAAACTTCTAACTATATTCCAAAATGCCACTATTTTGAATTAGGTTAAAGATGAATTATATTCTAATATTTTCTTTTCATGCTCTTATTATAAAAACCCCAACAAACAGTTTCTGGAAATACAGACCCTTCCTATCCTTAAAAACCTTTGGTAACAAACCAAGAGATAACTACTTGAGATTTAGTCAAGTATATCTATTGAATTCAATCTGTAGATAATGACTTGCTGTAGGACCAAAAATCCACTTTGAAAACAATTAGTTGTTATTTTTCTGTTATACTGCTTGTAGAATATGCAGAATGTCAGAGTGAATAAATGTCTAATTGGCACATGTTGGTACTCTCACTGTTGTGTATTGTTTATACCATACCATGGACCTTTGGTACTACTGCAAATATGGTTTTTCCAACAGAAGCCCAGGCTGGGTGAGGCTGGAGGGGCCCACAGGGCTCCTGTGGTGGCACCTCCCTGCTCCAGCAGGGCCATCCCAGAGCCCAGGGCACAGCAGGGTGTGCAGAGGGCTCTGCAATATCCCCAGGGAGGAGCCTGCACAGGCTCTGGGCACAATCTGTGCAGGGCTGGGCACTGCCCAGGGCACAAGCTGTGCCTCCTGTGCGGGGGCAATGGCTGGGCTCAGTCCCTGCCCGCGGCTCTGGGGCCATTGCTGGGCCCCGGAGCAGAGCCTGGGCCCTGCCCTGAGCCCTCCCTGCAGCCAGGGACAGCCGGGCCTCGGGGCCCCTCTCAGCTGGGGCTCCTCTCCCGGCTGAACAGCCCCAGCTCCCTCAGCCTTGCCCGGGCACCGAGATGCTCCAGGCCCTCGCTCAGCCCCGCAGCCTCCGCTGGCCCCGCTGCAGGAGCTGCCCGGCCCTGCTGTGCTGAGGAGCCCGAGCTGCACCCAGCACTGCAGAGGTGTCCCCAGGGCTGCCCCGGGGACAGGCTCCCTCCCTGAGCTGCTGCCAAGGCTCTTCCCCATGGCCCGGGGCAGCCTTGGCCTCCTTGGCCCCAGGACACTCTGCAGCCTCAGGGACAGCTCCGTGTCCCCCAGCAGCCCCAGGACACTCTGCAGCCTCAGGGACAGCTCCGTGTCCCCCAGCACCCCCAGGTCCTTCCCCGCAGAGCTGCTCCAGCAGGTCCCCCCAGCCTGTGCTGCTGCTGGGGTTGTTCCTGCCCAGGAGCAGGACCTGCATTTGCCTTGGTTGAACTTCAGATATTTTTCCCTGCCCACCTCCCCAAGCTGTCGAGGCCCCTCTGAAGGGCTGCACAGCCCTTGGGCATCAGCCACTCCTCCCAGATTTGTGTCACCAGTGACTTTGTTGAGAAGGCACTGAGCCCTTCATCCCACCATTGATGAATGAGTTAAACAATGTTGGACCCATTATTGAACTTTGGGGGACACCACCAGTGACAGGTCTCCAAGCAGACCCTCTGGGATCTGCTGTTCAATATCATTGCTAAGGCTACAGATGGTTTTTTCTCTGTGTTTTTCCTATATAGATATATATTTTTTTTCATACCCTTAGATAATGAAGGTGGGAGGGGAAGAACTTTAGGAGACAGGTTATACTGTAAAGCAAGATTTAAGTTTCCAGCGTGATCATTCTTCTAAATAAACCTTTGATGTACTCTGGTTCATTCACTTCTAGATGTGACTGGATTGTCTGTGTGTTTCTGAGCCTAATAAGAGATTGATGAAAATATATTTTCACCAATTTTCCCTCAGGATGAAGCACTTTCTGCCTTTTAGTGCAGAGGTCCTGAATTTGACCCTTATATCTGCTGACCTACTTGGATCTCATTATCTTCAGGAGTTTGTAAAGATAGGTGTTTCATTCATTGAGTGGTATGAAGGAGTCAGGCATACAAGTAATCTAAATCAGGAGAGCTGTGCCCAGTGAAAATGAGGATATTTGTTTCAGTATGTTATGGGGTTATACCTGTGTGGTTGAAAGAGGGTGCCTTTATTACCCATATTTTAAAGAGAATTCTTCAGCTGCTGTTCTAGGCTGTCGGCAATAAAATTAGTAACACAATGGCTGATGACACAAAAAAATTACTGTGGTGTCAACTTCTCTTGAGCATCAGGGCTGGCTGGATTTTGGTTGGATTTAAGAATTTTAGTTTCCTTACATATTTTCACCTTCTTTTGCTCCTTTTTTAATTATCAAGGTTAACTTTATCCAAGCGCTTCATCAGAGATTTCTTTGGTATTTTCTTCTCCCTTCAGTCTATCCCTCACTTCAGCTTGTCCTGTGCAGAGACTATCAGCGATCATGATTTGATTTCTGTTCGCATTATTTATTACAAAACGATACATTAAATGTGCAATTCACATGTGTATATTTTGTATTTTTCCTGTCCCTTTTGTCTTGTTGCTAAAGGGCTCTGTCAGCAGAAATATGACGGATAGAGGAGATAGATCCATGTACTGTTACTAATGGTGCAAATGTTACACTATTTTGTCAACAGAGCTCTATTGTTGAGAGCAATTTCTCTCACTGTGTCAATATAGATGCTGTGCTGTGTTGATATTAATGGATCTGCCAGGAAAGGCATTTAATTAATCAGTTCCCAGAATAAACTCTGTCAACTTTAATTTCCTAGCTAACAGTAATGCTTGGACCAGCATGGTGGGTCAGTCAACAAATGTTGTAATAAGTTAGATTCATGTTGGAAAAGCCTTGGTTCAGGACCTCGAAAGGGTGCTGAGGTCAGCAATTTGTTTCTTTCTGTGACCGTGTTGCAGCAGTCTGACAGCTCTGACATTTGTACAAGGAAAGAAAAGAGGGGTCTGCAGTGTTCCCACCGGCCAGAGCAGCAAAAACATTTGCCACAATCTGACGGAAAACTAGGAGTCCATTCAGTCACCTGTAGATAAGTTTTACTGTACAGTGTAAAAGGACTATTAATTGCAAATAAACATTTTATATACCTAATATCCATGGGGGGTGTGGTAGCTACCTGCCTGTAAAGTATTTAAAATGCTTCTGCTTTCCTCTCAAAATTCTGAATTTACTAAATTTTGATCTTATGTATCAGGACAGCCAGGTGAGTGGAATGGCACAAAGATAACATTCATGTTCACAGTCTTTATGCAAAGCATCTTATTTGTGTTGTCATGTGAGTGGAAACTACCTCATTGTCCAAGCATGTTTTATTTTGGGTGTCAAATCTCCAGAAAATTTATATTTCTTGAGATAAGACTAATATCTTAAATATTTATCCTAGACATGTCTTCACCCCAACTAACAATGATAAACCTTTTAGTGTAATTTATACAAACACTGACCAGTCTTTTTAAACCCTTAGAATTTTAACATCCTCTCATTGTCTGTTATATCCTCTTATTTACCCTTGGGTATTGGTGAATGGTTTTGCGTTTTGTCTTTGTCGTGGGTAACAGGACTTTTCTATTTGATTGTCAGTTGGTTAGGCATGGTAACATCTAACCAAATTCCTACAGGATTGGGAAGGGAAAAAAGGGGCTGGGAGCCAATATGCTAATTTTATCAGTTAAGATTTTTTTTTTTTTTTGAAGGCTGTTTAGTCCTATGGCAAAGTATACATGCTTTAGACTTGCCCTTATGACTTCTTCAATAGTAAAACAATCAGAATACCTGTCCTGTTAGAATTTAGTTGAGAACCAAACCCAAACTGACAAAAAATTTTACCCCCCAAAAAAGCCAAAACAATTTTTTAAAGTCTTATTTAACTATTTGTAATATCAAAGGCCTTTTCCAGAGATTGCAAGTGGAAAATTCTCTCACAAGCGCAGCAGTGGACATGCTCATGGAACCTGGGGTCATGCCTATTCTACTAAAATCTGTTATAACATACGTTTTGCCAACGAAATGAAGTAATAAATTAAATTCTCTGTCTCTTGGCTTTTATTGCCTCCAACAAGTACATTATTTATTGACAGGAAAACTGAGCTAAATGCATTTTATCTGCAGAATTACAGATGGGCATTGTTAAATTGCAGTGTTTTTTCAGCAAATTGAATTAAAGGGCTCACCATCGTTTGTATTGATGGAAAGTAATAAGAACTTTAATAAAACTGCTTTGTTACCAGAGTAAAGTAAGGTATTTCCTGAAAAATGTGTTTTATTGACAGAAGAGAAATACGATCTTGGAGGAAAGTGCAGGTCAACAGAGTATTGTGCAAACCTTGAAAATTCTTTATGGTGAAAAATTGTACCTCTAATTCTACTTCCACTTGTTAAAGCACTGTGCTGCATGTGATGATTTCACCTAACAAAAGGAGTGTCACTGACTCAGGTGACACTAATAGATGTCATTCCCTTGAAGTCAGTGGAGCCAAGATGGCTTGGAGTGGATAAATATTTGTCAAGTTGAGCTTATGGAGATCTAAAGTTTTGTATTTCTACAATAGCATATTCTGTTTTTGGAAGGTGAAGAGCAATTTAGCAGAGAGGGATGAAAATACTACACCACGTCTGCGCCTCTGTGTGGCATTAATATTTTCTTGTGTAGCTTACTTTAATCCACCTCTAATTCTGAGCTAGGCTGGTCTAATTATAACAACTTAAAAATTATTACACTAAAAATAGGGCACTAAAAATATATTGGATGACTCTTTTCTCATATAATCCATTGTGACGGTTTAATATTGAACTCATATTTGCTCACTGTGTCTCAACAAAGAGAGCACACTTTAGAATGGAATGAAAATATCCAGCAGAAGGGCTGTACCACTATTACATTTTTCTTCAAATATGTGTATCTAAGATATACATTTTCAGAATTGTAAAAGGTGACTGTCCCAATGTATTAGATAGTGATCCAACTCATGTACTGAAATAACAGCACTATTATAGAGTCGAACTAAGGTGGGTCATTTTTGCTCTCTCAATCTTTTGATTGCAGTTCTTCTCTTGCATCCTTCAAGTCCTTCAGGGACTTCATTGTTCTGCTTTCAGAAACCAGAACAAATGTGTTATAAAAGATCTTCAGCTGGAAATATTGTAATGGAAACCCTGTTAATGAAATATGAAATGAAGATAAGGTGATGGAGAGAAGTGTTGATGAATATACTATTGGGCCTGAGTGCTCACAAGCTCAATATTTTTTTTGCATTTCTGTTTCTAATGAAGTTCAAATTTTCATTTTACAAGCATCCATGGGATTATAGCAGTTAAGCTTGAAGCATTAGAAGAATTGTCGTTCTGGGGAACTGGTGGAAACATGATACTTTTTCCTAGGAACTTTGCAATCTAATCTCACCTGGGCAACCAAGTGGCTTGGTGAGTATTGTTTAGTAGTCCCTTCACACTTTGCAGAACTGAGGAGACTTCGTGTGCAATTGAATTCGTTGCAGTTAAAGGTACTTAAGGACGTGGACTGAACTACTGGATGTGAGAATTGGAAACAGTTAAAGGCACTTATGTGTTTAAAGTCACTTAAAGTGCTTAAATTTCACAACCACCATTGGACAGTCTTCTCAGTTAGAAGGAAAACGTTCCTTTGTGTGTAGCAAGAACATTTCCTTCTTAATTTTCACATATCCCAACAGATTAGATACTGCAGCATGTTCTGATCTATTAACATTTTTTTTATAATGCATTTAAGACTTGTTGCAAGGGCATGTGGGAAAAAAACAATTGTATAGAAATGGGAGTCAGTGAAAATTCCACCAGATACTTCCTAAGTCTATTGCTTGTTGCGAACCCATCAGCAACAGCAGCCGTGCCTCTGGGGTAAAGTATTTAAGAAGGAGGGGCAAAAGCCCTGCAGAAGTGAAGCTGGAGAGAGGAGTGAGAACATGTGAGAGGAACAGATTTGCAGCCCCCCAGGGCAGTGCGGAAGGGCTGGAGCTGAGGTTCCCCCAAGCCCAGGGGGCAGCCCAGGAGAGGCAGCTGTGCCCCTGCAGCCCGTGGGGTCCAGAATGGATCAGAGATCCCCCTGCAGCGCCCCACATGGGAGCAGGGGATGCCTAAAAGAGGCTGTGACCCCGGGGGAAGGACTCAAGTTGGAGAAGTTCATGTAGGATCACCTCCTGCGGGAGTCACCCCACTGTGGGGGAGGGGAAGAGTGTGAGGAGTCCTCCCTATGAGGAGGAAGGAGCCGAAGAGGCAACGTGGGCTGAGCTTACCACAGTCCCCAGTCTCCATCCCCCTGTGCCACTGCAGGGGAACAGGCACAGAACTCATGAGCAGAGTTGAACCCAGGAAGAAGGGAAGGGTGGGTGGAAGGCGTTTCAAGGTTTAGTTTTATTTCTCATTTTCCTTCAAGCCCCTCCTCAACTGCTGGGTTCAGTTTTGGCTCCTTCATGACAAGAGAGACCTTGAGGGGCTGGAGCGTGTCCAGGGAAGGCAATGGAGCTACGGAAGGCTCTGGGGCACCAGGAGCAGCTGAGGGAGCTGGGAAAAGGGCTCAGCCTGGAGAAAAAGAGACTCAGGGGGGACCTTCTGGCTCTGCAGAACTCCCTGACAGGAGGGGGTAGCCAGGGTGGGGTTGGGCTCTCCTCCCAAGGAACAAGGGACTAAACAAGCCCCAAGTTGTGCCAAGGGAGGTTTAGAATTGGATATTAGGAAACATTTCTGCATGGAAAGTGTGGTCAAGCTTTAGAAGGGGCTACCCAGGGAAGTGATGGAGCCCCCATGCCTGGAAGTGTTTAAAAAACTTGTAGATGTGCCACTTGAGGACTTGGTTTAGTGGTGAACATGGTGGTGCTGCTTGGCCTTGATGATCTTGGAGGTCTTTTCCAACATCAATAATTTTATGAGTCTATGATCATACTGTGATTTAATTAAATTACTTTCCACCAAGTTGAGCCTATTTTGCTTGTGACAGTGACTGGGGAGTGATCAGTCCCCATCATTATTTTGATTCATGAGGCTTTAGGTATATTTTCTCTCCCCATCCAGCTGAGGAGGGCAGTGACACCTGGCTGGGCTCCTGGCACTCAGCCAGAGTCAACTCACCACAAGGAAAGTTCCTAGAGAATTAGAATTTTGTTTTTATGTTTTCATATAGTACTATAATACTGCAGAGTGAGCCATATAATTATTGTCTTATACTGGTTTTGTGAAAAGATTTAATAAGTCTGTAGAAAGAAGTCAGAGTTGCATTTGGATGCTATATTATGAACCAATTAAATTGGGTGATTAGAAAGTGAGAATAAATTGGTTTGTTAATGTGGAGGAAATACTTTGCCTGTTGCATATTGCAGTGGACATCCAAACAGCTTCCCAAAACCCACAAGTTTTAATATATAACAGCTTTCCAAACGACTTGCTCAGTGCTGTGTCAAGACCACAGTGGTAATGATGCCTCATGCTGCTACTAAGCAGCGGTTAAAGCCAGGATTTAAATGAATGTATTAAGTGCTATTGAAAACCAGCATCACGTGGATGGCAGTTCCAAAAGCTGTCAGTACACCAAAGCCTTCAGCAGTGCTCACCCTCTGCAGGAGCAGCTCTCACCTTCTGCTCAGAATGGGAAATTAGAGTGATTATAAACCTTTAAGCTTCTTTCATTCCTTAGAAATAAAAACATAGAGCTAGAACAATTAAAAGTGGCTGAAAGCCATGACTATGCAAAAACCCCCCTAGATGTCATGTTAAAAATATACCCAAACACTGCCAGAAATGGGAAGAGAAAGGGTTCTGGGAGGAAGCCAGAAAGCATTTCCTTAGCCAGTAGTGGATAACATGATTGAGTTGGGGTAGGAACCAGCGGTGCTGCTGGGCTGCAGCTGGAATGGGAAGGAGAGCAGGAGACCAAAGAAAAGGGGACAAGTGACAGTGGAGGATGTTGGGCAAAGCTTTTCCATAAGAAAGAAAGAAGAGAGGGATCTCTAGAAGCCTACAGAAGGGCATGGAATGGCAGGAGCAACTGGAAAACAAAAGGAGAAAAAACCGAATTATGCAAAATTATTTTTTAAAGAGATAAAAGGTCAAAGGAACAAGAGAATTGTGTAAGTACTATAGCTTCAAATACACCTGAATGTAAAGAGAAAACCATAAAGAGAATTATTTAATTTGATTTATTAGTGAATTGAGTTAAAAATGATTAAAATTAGGATTATAAATGACACTGAAGTTGGGCATTGAGGGTTTTTTTGCTATATATTAAGGCTATCGAAAACTCAGTTCCTGCTCCATGGAGTACCATGTGTCAGGTCCATCAGGACACTCTCTATATCCCTTTAAATATACTTAGCCTCTATTCTCTGAATCATTTTCATCACTGATTTTTTTTTTTTCTGCAAGACAGATCCAGAACTATAGAAATTAAAAGTACAATTCTCCTGCTGTTTATGCTATTTTGCAACTGCATGAGTGCTGTGTATGAACAATGGGAGCAATAATATCATGGAAACCTGTATCCTGCTTTCTGAAATAATGAGGAACCTGAATTCTGAAATTCATCCTTTGCAGAAGGCTCTTGGACTCTGGACTGGGCAATTACTGGAAAGAAAAATGCTTCTATCACAGAACGAGTTGAGAAATGAGGAGTAGTAAGAAGCGGGTTTGTTTTGATAGAAGTGGGGTTGTTAAAGGCTGTATTTATCATGTTGTCACTGTACGTTTGTTGATATGACAGCATATGTGCCTGTCCTTTCATTTGTTAAGGAAAATGATCCTGAGTTCATTATTCTGTATCTGCTTTGCTCCGAGGAGTGACATTTCAAGCAATGCTTTTGAACATGGATCTACCATCCATCTGCCACAGAAATTCCTGCCAGTCGTTCCCTTTCTCAGGTCTAGGTATCATTTTGCCATGGTTTAGATACTGTGCAAGAACAGGTTTCACAACTGTTCTTTAGATCTTGAGATGCTGGTAGGACTCCTGTGCTATCACACTGAGTACTTGAATATTCTGGTATCAGAGTTAATAGATATTCCTGCATAAGTCTCTCCTTCATGGTGATAAAATGAATGTATTTTGAAACATATTAAATCTGAAAATGTGAGTGCTTTGCCAGTGTTCTTTTTATTGCAAGGCATCCCATTTTCATCTTCATAAAATTAAATGCTTACATGTACCATATAATTAAATTTAGGCCCAGCAGAGGATTTGATCTGTGAGTTTATTAACTTTCAGCTGCAGTGGTATTTAACTGCTTTGGAAGTTTTATCATGCTAAAATGTGTCCAGGATACATTTATCAATGAAAAAAAAAAAAAGTGAAAATGTTGATATAAAGGGAATGGTAAAATTTAAACCTCAGATAATCTCTGTGCTTCACAGTAAGTTACAGAAGGAGGGGGAACATGAGTCTGCCTCCATTTCTGCTTATCAAATCCTAACCACTACTTCCAAAATGTCAGAGGTAGAAGAAATATAATTTTACTTTGCTGACCAAGATTTTTACAACTTCATGCTGATGGAAGTCCTATTCAAATTTTTTTACATAAAACTAGAAACTTGTTTTTTTTACAGGAATAAATTTAATTCAATATAAATATTAAGAAACAAGTCTAAAATTATGCAATATTATTAAACATATTTTCTAAATGTATGGGGTTTGTATCACATGGTGCCCTGGAATTCTTTCATCTTCTTTTTACTTTGGTGGTGTTTTCTAAGCTGCTATGAATGAACCTTTTTAAAAATTTTTTAAAGTTATTCTTTCACTGATTTGTTTTGCTTCCACTGAAATTTGTCACACTCTGGCTAGCACTTTCCTGGAATTACTTTTTAAATGTACAGTCTGGATGAATTTCCCCTTGGCAATAGTTGGGTTCCTGATCAAAACTTTATAAGCCCCACCACAGTCTTGCATCATTCAGTCCTAATAACAGTTTCTTCAAGGATGGAAGTCTTAGCAAAATTTCCAGGTGTGCAGTAGGGCAAAAAAGAGTCAAGATAATCACATGGAACAGGTTTTTACAGATAAATAAATAAATATATCTTGCCAATTCCCAAGCATATCTCAGAGTGTGTGCACACTTGTGCACGTGCTCAGGAGCCTTCACAAGGGAACTGCTAAAAAGCATTTGAGGCAGCCCTGCACATGATACAGTATAATACAATGACTTCCACATAAAAATATTGAGTTCTCATAAGAACAGTGAGGTCAACTTCTTACTGTATTTACATCTTTGTTTCTTGATGTTCTCTTTCAATTTGGTTTTTTTAATCCTTCTAATGCTGTAAACTGTTTAGCTCTCAACTATCCTGAGGGTAATACTTGCTAAGTGCTCTGGGATGCCTTAGTAGATGATAAGTCTTTAGAAGAAGTGAAAGTTGTTATTATTGTTGGCATGTTCCTGATGTAGTGCTTATTTGCCCCCATTCTAATGCCACACACAGAACTCTACTGTTAAGATTATGACAGACTTTCTATTGTAAACCTCATTTTTAGACTTAAAGCATGACTAAGAATATATTTTTGAGTACTAAAACAAGTTATGTCACACATTGAGAACAAAGTGTAGAAAACTGGAAAAAAAAAAAAACAAACCACAAACAAAATCAGTTATTGAGAGACAGAATGGGGAGGAGTGGCTGATGCCCAAGGGCTGTGCAGCCCTTCAGAGGGGCCTCGACAGCTTGGGGAGGTGGGCAGGGAAAAATATCTGAAGTTCAACCAAGGCAAATGCAGGTCCTGCTCCTGGGCAGGAACAACCCCAGCAGCAGCACAGGCTGGGGGGACCTGCTGGAGCAGCTCTGCGGGGAAGGACCTGGGGGTGCTGGGGGACACGGAGCTGTCCCTGAGGCTGCAGAGTGTCCTGGGGGTGCTGGGGGACACGGAGCTGTCCCTGAGGCTGCAGAGTGTCCTGGGGGTGCTGGGGGACACGGAGCTGTCCCTGAGGCTGCAGAGTGTCCTGGGGCCAAGGAGGCCAAGGCTGCCTCGGGCCATGGGGAAGAGCCTTGGCAGCAGCTCAGGGAGGGAGCCTGTCCCCGGGGCAGCCCTGGGGACACCTCTGCAGTGCTGGGTGCAGCTCGGGCTCCTCAGCACAGGAGAAATTCACATCAAGATTCTTTAACCACAAAGAGCCGCTCTCCATGACAATGTCAGGAATTTAGAGAGATAGAGAAATACAATATACACTAATACATTATGTGAAAATATATCTGTTTAGAAAATGTTCAGACAGCTCATCAGCTGCATTTCCTGAGCTTACAACAGCATACAAAGACAACCAAGACAATGCCTCAAGACCCCATCAGTGTAATGGAAATATGTACAAAAACTTCATCTGAATTTTTAACCGAGAATATTTCTTACCAAATTTTAAGTATATTCAACAAATTTGATTTGTCAGTTTAATTTTATTTATATTAAAACACAAACAAAAGATGATAGAACTACAATTCTGACCCCACTTGTATTTCCACTTACATGTGCTACTCTTCAACAGAATAAATAAATAATAGCCTTTTCTTTTCCATTTTCCAGGTTCCATCTTTACATAAGCCATATGAATAATTCAAGAGTACGGCTGCTTAGCTGCTCTCTGACATACTACCAAGTTTTTTCTCTCTGCTTCTAATTCTGTTTATAGTGTGGACATCTTAGTGGCAAATAAGTGAATTATTTGCTGTAATGCATACACTAAATGAGAGAAATTCTATTCTGCCCTATTATAAACTGACTTCAACAAATGTACATCACATGGAATGGACAAGCATTTATCTATTCCTGTTTGTCTTCTATATTGCAAGCCAGTTAGGTTTCCTTCAAGAATGATGGTGTGTTCATAGAGAAATTAAAATCAATGTGCAGAAATAATTATTGAACTTATTTCTGAGGAGCTGCATTACTGAAGAACTCTACCTGAGGGATGGATACTGGAGCTGAAGGAGATTCCTACACAGTCCTCTGGTATCTTTTGATGAGTGACACAAATGAATGGAGGCTGCTGATGATCTTCCTGCACTTTCTAGTACTCCTACAATGATTTCTCTTAATCCTCAGCACAGATCAATGTATCTGAGCACATCCACTGCCTAAATTAAGGCTTTCAGGACATTTAAAAGTTCTCAGAAACATCATCACAGAATGCTAAAAAGGGGGGACTGATTAAGCACTGGCAGAATAAGGCTTTTAATCAAGAAAGAAATGTAGAAAAATTAAAAATGCAGTAGGAGCAAAACTTCCCTCACTTTGCACATCAGCTTGAAGGCAGGGCTTCAGGCTTTGGAAACTGTGATTGGTATCACAGGCAGCTCCTCCCCTCAGCCCAATCCTATTGCCTGTGACAATCCAGCACCAGAAATGCGGACTCCGCCTCTCAAAAATGCCGCTGGTTTGGGGATACCCAGCTTCAGATTATTCCTCAGGACTCACCCTCCCTGAGAATCTGAGGCCAGGAATGCTGAGAGTCCGCAGAGTTTGACAATGCCCATGTGCTGTGCACTGAACAGCTCTTTACAGGATTTGGGCACTGCCACACTGCCACCAAAAACACTTCAGTGACTTCTACATCCAATTTCCTCATGGTCTCATGACACTGTAAGAAGTGATTAAAGGTTTGCATAATACCAACAATTTATATGTATTGCTCCATAATTTCATACATTTATTAGAATTCCATTCTCGTGTTTGTGACAAAAGATGTTGAAACTTTCTAACAATAACCTTCTGTTTTTCACCAATGGGGAATCTTAATCAAGGAGGTACTGAGAGCTTCCCTGCATGGCCTCGATGCTCAAAGTAATCAGCAACAAAGCTCAGCTCCTGGGGAACCTGTCTGTGGAGATAAATGTGCCTGCTGATGTTTGAACAGATCCTTGGATTAAGATTTTTCATCTGGAAAAGGGGTAATGACAATCAACTTCTGTTCAATGTGCACTGGGAACTGCTGAAATATCTGCTATATAATATCCAGGTGTTAGTTATTTACTTTTAGTTTAGACAAAAGGAAAAAATACTTCTCAAATCACCACAGGTAACACAGATTTGAACAGAGATTTTACTTTTTCTAATGCTTTGAACTGGATAAAGATAGAACAGACAATGCTAAGATAATCATAAATTTTTTAAAAAGAATTTAATAAAAACTTTTCATGTATCTTTTCTGTTTCCTTTATATGACTTGAAAATGAAAACTTTTTTGTACTATAATATAGATCAAATATCTCAATCCTGAGCTATTTCAGAGCAGAATTTGTATTCAATTTTGAACACCCACAGGCATTAATAAGTGATGCTGTTGTATGTTATGTGCTATATGCGAATATTTGTACAATCCTGCAATGAATAATTATTCTGGTTATGCCTTTAGCCTGCATGTGACTGAATCTATAAGAAGAGGTCTTTCTTTGTGCATATAATAAATAATGTGAAGAGCTTTAAATGACACAGTAATTTAGGAAAATAGATGTAAATTGCTGAAGTTTGTCATACTTCTAAAGGAATTCAGTGATCACTTAAATAACAAGCTTAAATTTTTTCAAAACAAGAGGAACAGGAAATCCTCTCATTTCCTTCATGTAATGTTCATACTTCCATACCTAAAGCTTCTCTTATAATAAAATTACGTCTGTAAAAGATAGGCGAAGACAAGCAGAGAAAATATTTTTGTCAGGAGTGTTACAGTGCTGTCCTTTAATGCTGTGAATGACGAAATGTGGAATCCAGGCGCTGCTTATTCTAATGATCTTAATTCCTCACTCTTTACCCTGATCCATTAATATTTCCTTAATTTTTAGAGCTGTGGGATGCCAATCACTTCTGTCTTTGGGTTCTTACAGAGGCCTGTCACCTTGCATAAAATTGTTAACAAGAGAATTAGCGGCAGCTAAAACAATGAAGCACCCAGAGAGCTCCTGCTGCAATTCCCACCTGGGGTCCTTATCTCAGGACAATTCCCATTGTCCGTCAGAGACAACGGCAACGGAGAGGGAGGTTTGGGGGAGGGCACACACAAAAAGCTGACTATCTTTTCTTGCAGGAACACTATTCTAAATCGTTCTTTGAAGATGAAGATTTAAAGTCTAAGTCCAAAATTAGATTCTTTTAAACTTTCAGGGAAAAAAAAACAAACCCAGGAAAAAGCAAACCTCCGTCTTATTCAGCAGGAATTTGTGACTAAAGAGCTTCCTCGAAATACCAGAAGTATTTGTTTTTGCTCTTTCCTAACAGAAGTGGTTCAACTATAAAATATTGGTAAACAAGTTGCTGTTTGTACAGCAAACATTTCCCTCATGAGTGCCATCTGACAATATGAAGAAGGAATAGAGAATTTTTATTATGTTTAAGAATCACTGACATCTATTTCAATTTCAGCAGCATCTTTACAAGACTGATTGTTCACTTAAACTGCAATTCCTTGCCTGAAGTTCAACAGAAGGACAAACCAGGATCAACAACATACAATTAAAGAACTCAGATTCTTATATTCCTGGGTAAATTAACTGGCAAGATCAATTCTGGTTTTAATATTATCTTTTCTGTCATTATATTATTTCCCACAGCCGTAAACAACTGAGGCTATATCCATCCTTCCATGGATAACACACAAAAGGGTCCTTACCTGGCAACAGCTGCAACTCTTACCAATTGTAGAAGTTCAGCTGTTTTTCCCTCTGAACCATTTGCAAACCATTTACAAACTCCTGCAAGGTTGTGTTTCTTGGTGGGTTTTTCTGGTTTGGTTCCCCCCCGCCCCCGTCCTTCATTCTTTGGAATAAATGGAGGCATTTATTGTCTATCTGCAGCAGCTTAGAATGCTCAGAAAAAATACTGCATTTTGGGCTTTAGTGCCTGGTACACTCTTCTAATTCAAAAGTGATAATTCCAGATATAAAAATAAGAATTTAGAAGTGCCTACTGCTTATTTAAATTTTTAATTCCATTTCTAACTAGGATAATGTATTTCAGGAGCCTCCTTTTGTTTACACAGAGTGGAGAGGGATATTGTATAGTTATATCACATGATCTCAAAGGTTTCATGCTTATCTGTCTTTTTCCCCCCAGTGTAGAAAGTTTTTTTTACATTAGGCCATGTCACATGAAATACAACTATATTAAGAACAATTAAGTGCTTTCCAGTGCATCAGGATGTCTATTGCTACATAAAAGTAAACCAAACTAATGGCCTGGCTTTGATTGACCGTGTTGCTGTATTTGCTCACAAAAGGAATGCTCAGTGTCTGCAATATTGTCACTTTAAACCAGACCCAGGGTAATATGTATTTTTGTATGAGAATAATACATTAAATTAATAACCACATTACAATCACACATATTTAAAATATTGCTTACCCATGGCACTAAGAGGATTCCTTTCATCTTGAAAGAATATTTAAAAATTAAAATATGATTTCACAAGCATTAATCTGTTTCTTGTGCAGGCCCATAAGGCACATTCTAAGTGCTTTAATGCATCCCTGAGCTGGTGGTTTATATGATAAGATGAGGTTATAATGAGCCACTTCCTAACAATACAATGTACTTGTGTGTTATTGCAATGTATCTTTGTTTGGGAGCAATCTGGAACTCTCATAAAAGAAATAACTATCACAGCTACCTAAAATAAAACAAAATACAAATTTTATACTGTTAGCCTTTCTAGGTTAGGATTTGTATTATATTTGTACTGCATCTGTAGCATCTCTTTCCTTAGCAAAAATTAGTGTAAGTCACATGCTCCCTTCAGGATCCTTCCACAAGTGAAGATCCTGAGGGCAAAAAACCTTGTACTTTATAATGCACGCTGTCTTTGGGGCCCTCCCAAATCTTTGCAGCAATTAAGAGGCACAGATGAGATTCCACATAGACCTGACAAAACCTTCAGTGCCCGTTTAGGAGCCATGGTAAGGCTCCCCCACAGTTAAAATGGTTCTGCATTCACAATTATTCACAGCTTAGCATAAAACTGTCAATGCTTTAATAATCAAACGTGCTAGGAGCAGTTCAGTGTCCTTGTGGCTGCTGTCACAAATAAGGGTCTCTAAATTGCATTCCTTGTTCAAGCACATGACCACTGTACTAAGGGACCAGACTGATCTTTTCCTTTGAACTCTTCAACATTCCTACACATTCTTCAAGGAGAAGAGGAAACACTTTTAATGTAGAATCACAGAATGGTGTGGGTTAGAAGGGTTCTCATCCCACCCCTGCCATGGGCAGGGACAGCTCCCACTGTCCCAGGCTGCTCCCAGCCCCAGTGTCCAAGCTGCCCTTGGGCACTGCCAGGGATCCAGGGGCAGCCACAGCTTCTCTGGGCACCCTGTGCCAGGGCCTGCCCCCCCTGCCAGGGAACAATTCCTGCCCAAGATCCCATCCATCCCTGCCCTCTGGCACTGGGAAGCCATTCCCTGGGTGCTGTCCCTGCAGCCCTTGGCAATTGTCTCTCTCCATCTTTGCTGCAGCTCCTTCAGGCCCTGCAAGGCCCCCCTGAGCTCAGCCCAAAGCTTCTCCTCTGCAGGCTGAGCAATGGCAGCTGTGCCAGCCTTTCCTGCCAGCAGAGCTGCTCCATCCCTCTGCTCATGCTGGAGCCTCCTCTGGCCTCTCTGCAGCAGCTCCAGCTCCTTGCTGGGCTGGGGACGCCAGAGCTGGACACAGCATTCCAGGTGTGCTCTATACACCAGGAGAGATTGGTTTATCTGATCCTTTACCCAAAACTTACAGTAAGAAACATGGCATTCCAGAACTAGCAGCATGTAATGCTTTTTTCGTTGTTTATTTGTTTCTTTTTTTTTTTTTGAGAAAAACAGTTTTGATAATTCTAGAACAGGAACATTATATACAAAATAGCAGTAATTCTACCATTAAAATTGTTTTTTAAGTACTCTCACTATAACAGCATAAATAACTTACATATTTATGTGTCATTGACAGGGACATGTATAGCTTTGCTATTAATATGAAAGTTTTTATACCCTGAGCCTTATTCAAAAGATGCTTACAGAAATTATCATTGCTATTCCTCCCTGAAAGGACCAAGTCTGTAAAGACAAAGAAACAGAGGCTAAGAAACACAAAACAAGGTGGGAGTCAATCCTTTCCATCTCTAATGCCACCTGCCATCAATGCAGGAGCATATCCGTGGAACTGTACCCTTGTGGAAGTCCTGTACACTCGCACAGCTCTCCCACCTGCAGAACAGGAATTGTGTTCACTGCTTGATATGTCACTGCAGGGGGGCTGGAGCAGTGCAGGATTCATGCAAAGTTACAAGGAAAAGAGATATTTATCCAAAGAGGTTGCACTGGAATTTGACAGAAACTCTTGCTAGAAATTGTCCTGACCTCAGCACAAAGTGACCAGTTTGTCCTGTTGGTTTCCATCCCCGTCCAAGGATTCACACTCACAGCACTTGCTCAGAGTCTCTGAAAGAGTGAGGGAATACTTTTAGTTTTAGAGATAGAAAGATTCTAGGAATATTTGTTTTCCAGTTTACATTCCCCATTCCTTGACGGTACCTCTGCTGACTTTTACAGCTGTCATTCTACACAGACTGTAGATACCCAAGATAAGTCTTTGTTAGCAAAATGTAGTTCCCTACCAGATGCAGCCTCTGCTTGCCACTTGTTTTCCTAAATTCTCAGTCCATTTGCAATTGATGACAGAATCCTTTTCACTGCCACTGCTTCCAGCTTCATATATTTAAATATCTGGGCTTTAGCCGTCTCACATCATGCAGTGAGAGGGTACAAAGACCCTCCCCTTCCAAAGGCTCATCTTAACACCAGGTTACATTTGCTGCTCCTCTTCTCTGAAGAGCACAAACACCTCAGTCAAACCTCCAAAAACACCCTTTCCATTTCCTCTCTGAGAAAAGGAGAGCAGAAAGAGAGGAACTGAGCATGCAGACACCTCTAGGGTTCCAGGGAGATGAGCACTCTCAGGAAACAGCAGATTTCCTTCTCTCACACACCAGGAACCTCTGGGAGATGAGCTGGGTGGAAGAACAGCAAACCCAATACACTGCTCTGGAAAAAGCCACAGTGGGCACAATCAAATCTGCATTTTCTTCACAATCACACCAGTTGCTTGTCCAGTAGATTCTCATCAAGAATTATACCTAAATATAGCATTGCCTTTTGAGTAAAGACCATATTAAAGTATTTGAAATGTCAAACATGTAAAATAATTATAGCATCATGTTGATTACATATTTATAAATCTTCTTTTCAAAGGTGCAAAGAAATCATGCAGCAAGCCTCTCAAGACTTGTTGCACTAACAAGCTAAAACTAAGATTATAGCACCATCTACTGATTTATTTCTTAATTTTTACTTAAACCACAACACTGTTTTCCCATCTGAAGCCAACAAGAATAGTGCAGGCAGAAAACCAATTTATAGTCCTACTGAAACTATTTTTGCAACCTAAGAAAAACATCTCCCGGACGGCAAGAGTGTTTTTGTTTGGGAGTACATGGCTTGCACACAGCCCATGGGCAATTCATTAAAATAAAGCCAGAGGGTCACTGAGTTCAAATCAGTCAGAACCAGCAGTTATTGAAGCATCAGCCTGAATACCTGAGAGTCCAGAGATGTGTAAAAGTAAGACAGCAAGATTAAAGAAACCCACAAGGAAAAAAGCCCAAAAATAATTTTAAAAAATTGAAAATGCGCCCAAGAACATGCACACCCAGAAAACCTCATGCAGGGTAGAGCAAAGTATAGCTAAGATCATTTTTAGGTACTTCTACATTCTTAACTACTCCTATCTCTACCTGATTCTTACATTAGGTCTTAATTTCTTTAATTTCTGAAGCATTCCAAAGGGAATTGAGCACTATATTCTTAAACTCTAAATTCTCTATTTTGATTCTCTAAGTCTGGTAACCATAAGGAGATCATGCACAATAATCATCATTTGCCAGTAATATTCAAAGACAACCTCATTTTGGCATGAAAGAATCAAGTCAAAACATGGGGCACACCTGGAGTTCCCTGTGTTGTGCTGTTAGGGTTTTAAATATGGGATATACACATGGAATAAACCTGTTTGGGGTATCTGTGGTAGCACTTTTTCTTCTGGTGCAAATATTATCTTGATGAAAAAAATTATATTATAATTGTCCCTAATGAAAAGTCCATTACAAGGGAAGCCCTGATGGTATTCACACCAGGTAGAAGAGCAACAACATATTTGAGATATATATATATAGATAGATATATATATATATATATCAAAGCAAATACAGATGCTATAGATTGGGTGAAAAGTGACAACTGATAGAACTAAAAACTATGGTAAATAATGCTAATAGAAGAAATTTAATAGTAATAGGTCATGGCTTGGGGAATACTTTACAGCATCCATAAGAAACTGAAATTTTCATAAGAGAAAACATTTTTTGATCCAAGTTTGTTCATTTCCTAAATTCATGCAGTTTTATTTATATGTATTCAGATTTAGGTCTTTATTAGTAGTGCTTGATTGCCTGTGCCTTCATATTTTAATTGGAATCTAGTGAAAATTTTGTTTGTTTAATTAAACAAAACACCATTGAGGAATATCAAGTTACAATGAAAAAATAATTTTAAAAAATGTGAACCCCTACACTTTAACCAGATAACAAAATTTTTAAATTAAGCTGGAAATATTAACTATTATCCTAGAAGACCTGCAAGATGTGCCTTTAAGCATGATTTTGTTCTTCTTATAATTCCCTCTAAAAAACAATTGCCCAATGTTGACCTAAACCCAAACCAATGAAGTTGTTAGTTAAAAATAGGTTTGGGGGTGTGGTTTGTTTTTTTTTTTTTTTTTTTGGGTTTTTTTTTTTTTTTTTTAAGTAAATAGTGATTGTCTATTTAAGTTAGAAGAAAAGGGAACAATACATTTAATTGTTTTAACTTCTTTATGAGCTAGAACTCTTTCAAAGTGTGCAGAGCAAAAATGATCTATTACTGCGATGTAGGAGATAGACAAGTAGTGACACAAGAAAAAAATACTTTTTGAATTGATTGTATTCTCAAAAATACTGGATTTGGTTTTTTTTTTTTTTTTTTAAAGAAGGAACTTTTTGCATCTACAACATTGATAAATGTTTCTGATGAATGTAACAAAGCACCCATGTTTTGTCAGTGACCAGACAAGGCGTGAGCTCAGTGAGGGAGAGCAGACACCTCCAGAGCATCAGAGACATCTCCAGATCCTGCCAGAGCACGCGAGGGGAGCAGCACCCAGGTCACTCTCACGGCTGAAGGCAGCTGCAAACAAAGCTTTCAACCCAAAACCTTCCAGGCACTTCACGAGACTGTGGAGAGGAGCTGTGAACTCAGAACTGCTCTGTAAAAATTCCAAATCGAAACGAATTCTAGGAAAAGTGTGCCAGACTCTCCCCTCCCCCTGCACCGCTCCCGGGAGCTGTAAGACAATACAAATGCAATTTGCACTTGAACCAGATGTTTCAACCTGAGGCAATGTGAAATTATTTCCTCTTCCTGAGCACTCCTCTAATGGATTCACAACACTGCAATGCATTTCTGAAGTGCTACAGGTAGACAAATCTGGCTGAAAAAAAGTGTGTGCCTTCTACAGCAGTTCTAAAGCCTCTCCTTGGACTGAAGTGAGGGAAATTCCCAGAATCACAGACGAGTTTGGGTTAGAAGGGACCTTAAATCCCATCCAGTGCCAACCTCTGGCATGGGCAGGGACACTTTCCCACTGTCCCAGGCTGCTTCAAGCCCTGTCCAGCCTGGCCTTGCACACTTCCAGAGATCCAGGGGCAGCCACAGCTTCTATCTTATAGGAAGTTCTGTGATAAAAATCACTGTCCTTTTGGCAGGTCAAACTACTGACACAGAAAGGATAGTCTTTCAATTTTTCAATCCGGTCTGTATCTGAAAGCTGCCATGATGAGGCAGGTTTAGCCCCAGCCACTGAAGTTCATCCTTTTCCTCCCAGTTTTCTCTGTAAGGAGTTTCTGGGCCCTTATTTTACCCTATCCATAACTGTTATGAAAAGACAGGCTAATTATTTAAGTATGGATATCTGTTTAAATTAAAAAGCAGTTAAAACTAAATGCAAAAGTGTGCCTGGACTATGCATGGAAGCAGCTGGTTATAGCTGTAGGTACTAACACATCCTTTTCTAATTCTCTGAATAAGCACTACAGACTTGCATTTACATTACTATCTTTAATGCTGATTTTAGACCTTAGATATAATGGCTTCATGGAGACTTGCAAAACTTCTTTCCTCTAACAGCTTTTACATGTAGGGTTTCATTCTTTTCTCCCTTCTCTTTTTTTGGTTGTAAATGCCATGACCCCCCATGATCCTGCACAGAACACTTCTCATGTATATCATGACACGTGTAACAATGCAGGCTGCCAGTTCCACTGCACTCCGGAGTCACAGGAGCACAGCAAAGGAATTTAATATGTGCTACCTACAGCATTTCACTGAGCGATTGAAGTGGTACCCAGCTCTGAAATAACAATAGTCTTGAGAGGCCGTGTCAGTCAAAAAAGAATGAGCTGCAGGTTTCTGTGCGCTTTAGGACTAAAATGTAAAAAATTATGAAATCATGCTATAGGAATAAATTAACAAGGTTCATTACTTTCTACTGATTCATTTATTTATCATCAGCATTTCAAATTCCACTCCTCTGCTAACTGCAATAGTCATAGTTTGTTTCCTATATCCCTGCCAACGTTAAGTTACTCAGATCATCCCTCAAGTTTACCGCAACTACAAAGAAACATATGCGCTTCTGCTGATAGGGTGGGAAAAACACATTCCCTGTGCACTTCCTGAATTGCACTGCCTGCTGTGCTCTAGGAACCTGAGCCTTACTGTGCATGTACTGGGGCACTTCCATTATATGACACCAGTGATGATGGGGTGCTTCCACATCCTGCTGGCAGCTAATGAGGTTCTCCAGGGACCTCTAGTGGACCCAGTCCCATTCAGTGTCTTTATGGATGATCTGCATGAGGGAATTTGGGGCACCCTCAGTTTGCAGATAACACTGAGTTGGGATGGGAGTGGGGATCTGCTGGAGGGCAGGAAGGCTCTGCAGAGGGATCTGGACAGGCTGGATCCACGGGATGGGGCCAGTGGTGTGAGGGACACCAGGGACAAGTGCCAGGTCCTGCCCTGGGGTCACAACAAGTCCATGGAACGCTCCAGGCTGGGGCAGAGGGGCTGGAAAGCTGCTGCTGGGAAAGGCCCTGGGGCTGCTGGTGACAGGGGCTGGACACGAGCCCAGCTGTGCCCAGGTGTGCCAGAGGCCAATGGCACCTGGGCTGTGCCAGCCCTGGGGTGGCAGCAGGGCCAGGGCAGTGCCTGTCCCCTGTGCTGGCCCTGCTGAGGGACCTCGAGGGCTGTGCCCAGCTCTGGGCCCTCACAAAGAGGGACATGGAGGGGCTGGAGCGTGTCCAGGGCAGGGAACGGAGCTGGGGAAGGGGCTGGAGCCCCAGGAGGGGCTGAGGGAGCTGGGAAAGGGGCTCAGCCTGGAGCAAAGGAGGCTCAGGGGGGACCTTGTGGCTCTGCACAACTCCCTGCCAGGAGGGGACAGCCGGGGGGGTCGGGCTCTGCTGCCAGGGAACAGGGACAGGAGGAGAGGGAACGGCCTCAGGCTGGGCCAGGGCAGGCTCAGCTTGGACAGCAGCAGGAATTTCTCCATGGAAAGGGTGCTCAGGCCTTGGCGGGGGCTGCCCAGGGAGCTTTGGAGTGCCCATCCCTGGAGGTGCCCAAGGAAGGGCTGGAGGTGGCACTGAGAGCTCTGGGCTGGGGACAAGGTGGGGACTGGGCACAGCTGGGACTCCATGGCCTTGGAGGCATTTTCCAACCTCAGGGATTCTATGAATCCTCCACCAGCTTGAACGAGCTCCTCATCTGAGTCTACAGAAGTTGACAAATATCAATTTCTCAAATTAGAATTTGTGCCCCTAGTATTCTGTAAGAAAACCATACCCTGAATTCCTTTAGAATTTTTTCCTGATGTTGGACTTTTCCTCCTGATGCAAACTTCCCATGCTTCCCCTGGATAACTAAAAGGGAAATACCAGACTCATTAGGTCATAGATCATTTCCCCAGTAAACATTTTGAATTTCTCTGTGGAACTCTTGAAAAAAAAATAGGTGATGGCAATGTTTTTGTTTTGTTTTAAGCATAACATACATGTTCTAGGGAAAGGTTCTTGACATTTGGAATGAGTTGTGGGACTTGAAGAGCAAGCTGAGCTTGGCAGAGTGATAAGTTGACTGACTGGCAATAATAGATTAAAAGGTGTAGGAAAAATATGATTTGAACCAGACTTGAAAAGCATTTTAAGACAGCCATGAAGAAGCATGAATGTTAAATCAGAGTGGTGAGGGAAGCAGCATGGCTCTTTTCTAGAAGAGAAGATAGTTCAAGCTTTCTTTGCCCTTTCTGAAAGACAGCTATAGGTGAGAGGGAAATATGTCACACTGACTTGGCCAAAAGGCAGCCTCCATATAGAAAAAAGTCTTATTTTTTAAATGTTTCTCACAACAGCATGAACTTGGTCACTGATATAGTAAAAAAAAAAAACAAAACAAAAAAAACCCCAAAAATGTGAAGTGCAAGTCCCCTTAACTATTCCTTCTCTCAAGGTATTTCTTGCCACATTCAAGGTAAGGAAAAAAAAAAAATCACATTTCATACTGGGAAGAAATTTGTCCATATTTGCAAATGTTTAAAAAACAAGTCAAGTATATGTAACACTCAAGACTATTAACTGGATGGAAAGTTTTAAGGAATAAGCTTTGTTCACACCAGTTAAGGATAAAGTTTTTGTCATGTTACCTGAATTGCCAGGCACCAACAAAATCACCCCCCTCTCTCATCTGAAGTCAGATGTTGTGTCACCATAAATTGATCCAAATCAACTATTCCATCAAAAACCAAGTCAGCTGCAATAGATATATAAATAAACGTGGTGGATTTTGCCCCCCTTCAGTCTGAAGGGAAGCAATTTCAGAGAAAACAAGGGAAGTTGAAAAATCCTATATAAACTTTAATGAAGACAGTTAAACTTCTTTTCACATCTGTGAAATAAGTTAAGAAATTACTCCATTCATTTCTATGATGAATGGCTCCTCATGTGCCAGCTCTTTATTGCATCTAGCAAGGAAGAATACAGCTTTTACATGCTTCTGCAGTTGTTGTTTTTCTCTTCCCTTTTATTCTGATGTTTAGTATCCATATTTTCTGTGGAAAAATGTGACAGCTATCATATGCCAAAGAAGTGATAATTAGTCTTATATGACTGTCTTTATGTTGTCTTGGCTTTTCTAAACTCATTTTCACACAATTACCTAATCCACTGTTATACAGCCTCTCTCAAAATGAGAAGTTTTCTCTTTTTTTTCCATTTAAGCACAGGATTGAAAGGATTTTTCCAGTTTTTAAAGATTCATACATTTCAGAAAGATTGCGGTAAGGTCAGACCAGACATATTTAATTCTTGCCTTCTGATGGATCAGAAATGAGAAACCAAGATGCAGATAAGTATTCTAATCTAAGTATAAACCTATACTTCCAAACACATGCCTCAACTTCAGCTTAACAATATTGTAAAGATTATATAAGCAAGGGGAAAATGTTCCAAAACTGCTGGAAAATTCAACACAACTACTTATAGAGTATCTAACAACCAGCAAAGCTATAATTCACCAATTATTCTTTCCTAACTTTCTCATTTGGAAATAGCTGGAGATACTTGATGCAGCTTTACATCAGTTGAGGGTGGAATTTAAAGCAGCCTACCAGGACTCTTTAAGGGCTGGACTGACCAGGTTGTATGTGCAAATTTCAAAGCCTCAAATCTCTGACTAGATTTAAGTACAACTGAATTCTATATCTACCTAAAACTTTTAAGGAACAGATTCCCAGATGTTTATTTCATTAAAATGCCACTGAGAAAAAGATTGCTTTTGATGGCACACACACAGAGGCAAGAGACAGCAAGAAGCCAACATGAAGAAAAGCTGGAGTCACTAAGACAGGTCCCAAGAGCACATCCAGGCTCCTGTGCTCGGAGCTCACCAGTAGAGACTGAACCAGGTCTATCCCATTATTCAAACAAGATGTGCCCACCCCACTGTCCCCTGAATGCAGCACTAACCGGGCACTTAAACCCAATTTCCCTCTCATCCTGACTTCACAGAACATCCTGAGTTGGAAGGGAGCCACAAGGATCATGGATCCAGCTCCTGTCCCTGCACCCCAACAATCCCACCCTGTACATCCCTGAGAGAGTTGTCCAAATGCTAAGTAATAAACAAAACACACATTTTCAACTTGCTGGGTGATTATTCTACCTGCTGCACTATAGAATTACCTAACTGGAGAATTTAACAGGTGGCTGCTGCTACTACTTATTCCTCCAGAAGCCGTTAATACAAAGAACACATAAATAAATTTTTTGATGCCCAATCAACAGGGCTCAGCCAGAGAATGTCTACTGGATTGGGCTGTACTGGGAGGTAGGTGGAATAACAAATGGATTCTAGAATTTGGATTAAATTTTTGCATGATGGGCACTGAACTGCAAAGCCTGATACATTTAGGGCACACACAGAATGAGAACTCTGCACATCAAGAGGGCTTTAAGCACTACACAGCAGCTGATCCTTGTATTTCCACACAAGTTTCTGTGATCCTTTACTGAATCTGGTCCACAGAGACTGAAATTCTGCTCCTGCATCCCTTTAGGCAAAAGAGCACAAAGGTACCTTTGCAAATTCAAAAATGATGACTTCATGGTGTCATCCAAAGGACATTTAGGAAATTTTATTCTCTACTTCAATACACTCCTTCTGCATGAGTGGCCCAGCAAACCTAATAGCCTGTGGTGTGGTCCATTTTTCAAAATCTTTCTCCTATAAAGTACCTTAATATTGTCCAACTCATGTAAGCCAATTGGACATTGTACAGTAAATTAAAGCATGGCTAAAAAAATAAGATTCAACTTAATATTTCTCTAATGGTTGCCACTGAATGGAGTTTTCTGCATCATGACCAGGTTGAAATCAGTATTTAAATTAATTATGACAGCCATATAAATTAGACATAAGAGACTTCTAAAGCTAATTAGAGTCTGAGAGTTATAATTTGATGTCTGTCTTGGTGTAATATCTACTTTATGGATTAAATTAATAAAATTAAGACTGCATCATTATATATTTCCACTTCCATAGTTCCATAAGTTTTACAATTACATGCCATATTTGAATGATAATTGAATGAAACAAAATCATTATGTTCACGTTTGCTGTTCCAAAGACTTAAAAATAATATTCCCTATTTTCTTCCATTCATAAAAGTCATAGCTGCTGTAGTGATCCCAATGCAAAGAGCAGTGCACAGCAAGGGTCAGCTTTAATACAGGAATCTCTGTGCACTGCCCTCACAGTTCCAGCAAAAACACAACTTTTGCCTTTATCAGATTTCAGCAAACAGTTATGTGACCATGATTGTTACGTGAAAGAACAAACGATAAATGAGTTCTTTCCTATCAAAAACACACATACAATCTCAGAGGAAAAAAGCAGGTCTCCTTCATGGTCACTATCTGCACAGAAGGCTGTGCCCTGAGCAATGCCTTGTTCAGTGCTAGATCAGTGTTCCCAGTACCTGAAAGGGTCTAAGTTAATCTCTACTGTTTTCTTGTTCTTTACAGCTTTACTTGCAAGAAACAGCATTTTAAATATGACATTCTGGGGACTTTCTGGGTGGGATCATAATGAACCATCAGCTTCGGATATGAAAGAGTTACTGAGTTGTTTTCTGTGGAAAATCACAGACTGGTTTGGGTTGGAAGGGACCTTAAAGTCCATCCAGTGCCAGCCCTGCCATGGGCAGGGACACCTCCCACTGTCCCAGGCTGCTCCCAGCCCCAGTGTCCAAGCTGCCCTTGGGCACTGCCAGGGATCCAGGGGCAGCCACAGCTTCTCTGGGCACCCTGTGCCAGGGCCTGCCCACCCTCCCAGGGAACAATTCCTGCCCAAGATCCCATCTAACCCTGCCCTCTGGCACTGGGAAGCCCTTCCCTGGGTGCTGGCCCTGCAGCCCTTGGCAATTGTCTCTCTCCATCTTTGCTGCAGCTCCTTCAGGCCCTGCAACGCCCCCCTGAGCTCAGCCCAAAGCTTCTCCTCTGCAGGCTGAGCAATGGCAGCTGTGCCAGCCTTTTCTGCCAGCAGAGCTGCTCCATCCCTCTGCTCCTGCTGGAGCCTCCTCTGGCCTCTCTGCAGCAGCTCCAGCTCCTTGCTGGGCTGGGCCCCAGGGCTGGGCCAGCTCTGCACTGGGCTCTCACCTGAGGGGGCACAGGGGCACGATCCCCCCTGCCCTGCTGCCCAGGCCAGGGCTCAGCCCAGCCCAGGCAGTCTTGGGCTCCCAGCACACACTGACAGCTCAAGCAGATCAAGCTGTCAAAAGCTGCGGTTTTGAACCAGCAATTCTGATTCAGACAACTTGCAATAACAGAAAAAAGTAAAAATTATAATTAAGCAAAAGAAGCTTCAGGTCCATTCCATTCCTTTCTTTAATTCAGCAGTAAGGACTCTGCAGTTTCATTAATTATATCCACTAAGAAAGATCTCTTTTCTTCTGTTGCTCAGGGGCTGTGTCCATGTCACACTGTGCCATCTAAGCAGCCATACCTTATGTTTCATTTGATGTCTTGGCATGTTGATGGGACATCAAAAACCTGACATATTAAGCATAAGTTACTGATATCATACACAAATTGAGATTATCCTCTACTATTAACAACACACATCACATACATATCACAGCCCAGTGTTTTGAAATAGAACTTTAGGATATTCTGTGGAAAACATACTTCAAGTGAAGAAAACACTTATCTTACTTTTAAATGGGGGCATAACATCTGTGACAAAGGATCATAATCTCAGCTTGAAGATTTGCTTTTGACATTTGTATTTTCACAGGCAATTAAAATTTAATTTGGCCTATGATGAAAAGCAAATCCTTTTATCCCATACTTGCAGTCACAAGGGGAACATATTGCATTAGAAAGCAGCACTGTAGCTTAAGGTTTCTTATTTGACATTTGTGACATTGTGAAAAAAAATAATTGATAGGAAAGTGTACACACACACACCATCCTTAAACTTGCTACCTATTAACTAAATGTGATGTCACTGGTACTTTTATATATAATCAGCTCAGATTTAAAGCAGTATTTAAAGTAAAGGCTACCTGTTTATCTAAAAATCTTTGGCATCTTATCTTACCAACTAAATGCAAAATATATTGCTAGGGGCAGTGGATGAATGAGAAATACAGAAAATAATTTTAATTCATCTTTTCAAAGATATTGAATAACAACCCCCCCTGACTGAAGATCTCAGTAGTTACTGTTCATTATCCCTCGTTAGTGTTCCTCCATACTGGACATTCCATTCATCCTTTTTCTCCAGGTAAGAATTTACGAACCCATAAGAACATGAGGGAGTTGCCCCCTTTTTATAATGAACAGAAACTGCGTCAAATATTCTAGAAATCAGCATCTCCAGCAATTCATGAGGAAAACAGCCAATTTCACCTGCATGGACTACACATATTAATGATTTTGTGGCATCACACAAGCGACAACGTGGATGTATCAGCAACAACAACCTGAGGTTTATGGAATATACAGTGCATGGGAATACAATCTCCCATTCTAAGCAAACATCTTTAAGAACTGCTTAGAAATATTATTAGTATTTCCTTCATGCTATAAGACATTCCTAGTTTCTCTCTGTTGTTTTTAGTTTTAACTATCACTTCTAAATAAAACCTGGAGGTTTCAAGCATATGCTCCAAGAAAAATCAGCTGTGGACTGGAGTAATCCCATGCTCCATTCCCAGCTAAACCCTGCCATGACTTAGCATTCCATGTGCTCCTGAAACCACTCCCAATAACTGAGTTTCATATTATTTTGGCAGAGGGAGAATCTTCCAACAATTGAGAGTTGATCTGCTGCATCTTAACTACAAATCAGAGCCTAATTCCCCACTTTGGAATACAGTCATGTCTGGCACAAAGAAGGTAAAATCTTTTAGCCGCTCCATTAGTGAAATAGCCATGAAAACTATGGAGTAAGCACTAGAGTTGAGAACTGAGCACGCTTAGCCTTCCAAAGATGCTTTTTGCTTGGCTCTGCAATTTATTTGCTTTTTCCTTGTGAGTGGATCCCAGTTAGGTCTGTCTGGGGTTTTTGAAGTGCCAGCTCAGGCCACAGGTAGTCCTTTATCCACTTTGTGTGGCCATCTCTGGAGCAGCACTGGTTTGCAGTGGGGCTGAAGGGCACCTGTACAGCTCCTGTCCAGCACATCCAGGTTAATTAGAAGTGTCAGTAACTTTAATCACCAAGAACTTGTTTGGTTGTCATCTGTAATTCCATATGTAACCCATTGTAATACAGAATTAATTAATACCCATTTGTACAGTGGCACTGCCATAAATCTCAACAAGAGTGATGTGCTTGGAGATAAAAAGCACATTTAAGACAGCAAATCCAAACAAAAATCACTGCATTATTTTAAAATACAGTTTGGTATATTTTGCTTACTATACCAAATAAAAATGATATAAAGTGATAATTGGCCAAGAATTTGTTGAGCTCTTAAAATTATATAAAACTTAAGAAACAGTAATCTCTGTCCTTATACATGGATGACAGGAGCCATATCTGTTCTTATCACTCTGCTGCAATAGGCAAAGCAGTAAAATTCTCAATAATAATCATAGAGTAACAGCCATATTCATGTAAAATAAAAGTATTTTTTCTCATGTGAAATGCTATTAGCCATATTTGAAGGCATTATGTTCTGATATCATTTTTCCATTTCACTAAATGACAGCTATTAAATGCAATGGCAACTGCATGACAGGGATATTTTTTATTACTTCAAAAGGAAGAAAAGGATTAAAATGAGTTTATTCAAAAGTGTGATTTGTCAATTTTTTCTTATCAAGGGCTGTGCAGGACAGCTTTAAACCTAAACACTGTGATCTGACCTCCTATTTGAATAAGTTAATGTGATCCAGTGTTCTTAGAAAAGTAGTGAAACCTATCTTTTATATGCAGAAGTCCCAGGAGGAATTTATGCTTTTATACGGTCAGCTGCAAGGTGCCATTTCCTTTTCATCATTCCTGCTTTTATCATATTGTACTTCTTGACAGCTTAGAGATTCTTTTTAGAATCTGGTGGATGAGCAACTATATAGAGACATTTTTTTGTATGAAGGATTTCTTTCCAGCCTCCAAGGCTTTACAGTCAAACAGAATTCTGCTGCCAGAAATCCTTCTCATATTCAAGAGGGACTAATCACCATATTTGATAGAGCAAGCATCTTACCTAAACATCAAATAGAACTATAAAATACCACCTTAGAGCATTAAAGAAGGATTTTACACACATCAGATTCTTGCATTATACATCCTAGGAATAGTAGTGAAAATCATTTCATATATGTACATCCACAGACAGTTAACATCTAGCTGGACAAAATATGGCTCATTAGGGATTTCCTCGGAAGGATTATCCTCCTCCCAGCAGCTCTTTCTCACAGGAGATCCTATACAGTGCATAGCTGCCTTTTTTAAGTGCTCTCTACACATTCTCCCACTTGCTTACACTAATTTGCATTTGAAAGCATTTATATAAAAAGTTGTGGTGATTTAAAGACCACTATATTCATCAGAAAAATTAAATCCAGAAGTAGACATTAATTTAGTATCTTTTGTAAACCACTGTTTTAAAGCTCTGGCATTTCTTGGGTGACTTCCTGTAGAAGCTTATCCCCTCTAGGTTAGAAATTCTCAAGGCTTCATGACAGGAACTAAAAGTTTTGCAGGCCAACATTCTCAGCTAACCTGGAGCAACTCTGACTTGTACAAAAAGCCAATTTCTACTGGCTGCAAATATCATTCAGCTGAAAGCTCACGAGTCAAATAATTACATAGATTAATATTGGAACTTGAATGTAAAAAGCAACCTGAGACAGAAACCTTGAAAGTTGAGTCGCTCAAACTGAACTCTTTACAGTTACAGATAAAACTTTTTCTTTTAAAATGTGATAATTTTAACACTGCAAAATGCAAACTGTTCCACCTTTCAGTCTGTAGGCCAAGGAGGTATCTTGGTATAGAACCATACTGGCCAAAAGAGTTACTCTAATTACCTCACGTAATGAAAAACTAGTGTGGAATAACATCAGAAATCCTCAGGGGCCATATCTTTACCCATTTCTTCTGCTACTAAACTGCTATTACATATCCAGAGTTATGATATCAACAACAGACAGACTTTCCTTGAATATCTTTGCTACTCAGGAATATTTTATACTCAAGTTCTACCTAAAAATGTGCCCTATTTCTAACTCTGGGACAGACACTTGGGAGCTGAAAACAGTTCCACTGACTCCACTTCTGCTACTCTGCTTTGAACCAGAGAAGAACTGCACAGTTGTTAAATTCTCCTATTTAAAAAGGACAGAAAAGCGATGAGAACACAAGTGTTGAGATACGTTGTTATCACACACCATAAGTGACTCCTTCTCTGCTCTGAGTCTGCCTTGGTCCCACGAGCAGAGTGACATTTCCAACAATAAATCACCCCAACAGCACCATGCAGAGGGAAATACTTCCAGGCATTCCAGCCCTGCACTGCAGCCCCGTTTCTGTGTCTTCGTGGGTTTGCTGTGAAAAGCAGACATGAAGAGGTCACAAAGACTGCCTTTGTCTAGGAATTGTCACAGGAAAGCTTTCAAGCACACTTGGCTTTACAGTTTATCTCAATTCCTGACCAGCTGCAAACACAAAAGCTGTTAACTTGCTGACACACTCCTGACTAGTTCATACTGCTGGTTTGTTCTGCATTTCACATTTCTGATTTAAAGACTCTGTAGCCCTCATCTCCACAACTCAGCAGCCAGTCTCAGGTTTGATGGGTGCAGTGACATAAAACAATATAATCACACTGTTCAAGATAATGAACAACATTATCTGAGCACATGAATTTTCCTAGCCAAAAGCAAACTCCAGATTAGTGGGGAAATCCAATTAAATATCTTACTGAACACTTAAAAAAAAAACTTCAAAAATACGTTCTACTGACAAGAGATACAGTAACTAATTGCTGAAAAATTGAGGGGAATTTCACAAAGACATCTTCTTTCCTTCTAACTATTTAAAGTACTTTTCCATAATGCACACTTTTCTTGCCCTTTATTCTGTACCTGAGCAAGCAAACTTTCTTGATCAGCTAGGGGAAAAGGGCAAAGACTCAAATGGATTTCAAGGCTTATGTATTCCACTACTGAGGAGTTGCACAGGTTTTTGCACCTACACAGACAAGGGCACAATGCAGGTGTTCCTTACAATTCCCTTCTTGAGTGATGCTGTCACCAAAAAGTCAAGTAATATTCCACATATTGCTACACCACACATCATGAGGCTGATGGGAGGGATGGAGCAGCTCTGCTGGCAGGAAAGGCTGGCACAGCTGCCATTGCTCAGCCTGCAGAGGAGAAGCTTTGGGCTGAGCTCAGGGGGGCCTTGCAGGGCCTGAAGGAGCTGCAGCAAAGATGGAGAGAGACAATTGCCAAGGGCTGCAGGGCCAGCACCCAGGGAATGGCTTCCCAGTGCCAGAGGGCAGGGGTAGATGGGATCTTGGGCAGGAATTGTTCCCTGGGAGGGGGGGCAGGCCCTGGCACAGGGTGCCCAGAGAAGCTGTGGCTGCCCCTGGATCCCTGGCAGGGCCCAAGGGCAGCTGGGACACTGGGGCTGGGAGCAGCCTGGGACAGTGGGAGGTGTCCCTGCCCATGGCAGGGCTGGCACTGGATGGGCTTTAAGATCCCCTCCAAGCCAAACCTTCTGGGATTCTGTGATTATGGATTTGTGAGTGTGTAACACATTTTACCACTATCAATATAACACACCTTAAACTACAAATTAGCTTTCCCATACTAGAAAATTACAGCAGGTTCACTGGAAATGCTGACATTTCCATAGTTGAAAAGTATTTCTCTGTTACTGAACTTTTTTCCTAAGTCTCTATTTGAGCAGTTACTGATCACTGTATGGACATAATACAGAGGGGTTGGCACAGGTCATTGTCTTTGGTGTCAAAATCTAAGCCAATAATAAGCAGTTTGAGACAATTAATATGCATAGTACTTATTTATGACACAGGAAATGCACTAAGGTAGGTCCTGCAAATGCTTTTCAGTATTATTAGAGCTGAAAGCAAAAGCTGTCAAGTGACTTAACGGAATGATGTTGACAGTGACCTTTATGTCTATAAGTTAGTTTGAAAAATAAATAGTCTTTTTTCCACAAGAGTAGCCTTAATATTATAATTGGTCCATTTATTTCATAAGAACGCCCATTTTACAAGTAAATGTGTATTTTATTCTGAATTCTTTTATCAACAATTTCTATGTATTGGTATATATTCAATTCAAAGAAAGCAATCTTATTGAACAATAGTTACATTGATTGTTTCACATTCATACTTAAAAGATTCAGCACTTATAAAAAGCTCCATTTTAATCAAACAGCATGAAAACAGTCACACCTGTCAGGTTTGATAGCTTTCCAATTCAAGTGAGTAAAAGAAACTACTTACTCATTGACTAAATAATTCCTAGTCCCAATTTGTGTGTGTTTGGACTTTGCAATTCAGAATAACAGCAGTGCAACCTGTCCAGAGCTAATTACTATAAATATACCCGATGTCATAAAAGTCTGGAATTATTCCTTTTAAGGGAAAACAAAGCAAATACCGTAAGAACATGGAAATGAATGATTTAACAGCACAACCTTTATTTTCAGCATTATAGGTCAAGTATATTTAGCAAAATTACAGACAATTGACTTCTTTTTTGTTAAAATCTCAGACCTAACAGGACTAGGCTGGGCTATAAACTTCCAGGTTTGCTCAAAGGGCACCAACTCATGGTTCAAAATGAAGCCAACATGCACCTGAGCACATTTGCACATGTGGGTGCAGGTAGTAAGAATCTCTTTTGCTTCTCACTACAGCTATGAGCACATCTATTAAGTGATAAAAACTATTAATGGTCCACAGTCTTTAATATATCTCATCACAGCAAACAAACTCAAGTCAGAAATAAAATCTGAACTGACTCAACTGCCACCTGAATTGAAGCGCTGTGACTTCAAGTCATAACTACACACACAGGAGTCGAACAATGAACTAAATTTTGTTTCCCTGTAAGGTTTGTAAGATAAAATGCTCAAGAATCCATGAAAAGCAATGAAATATACCTAAGATAAGATAATCAGATATTTCTAATGAAAAGGCAAGTTTTACAAGGAGCACTGCCATAACCTATCATGAGTAACTGAATTTTTTTAAGCACAGTACACATACTATCTTGGCATGCCACTAAATATTGAGATATGAAATTCTTGCTAATTGCCTGGTAGGTTTATGTTTTTTTCTACTCATGTTTAAAGGTAAGAAATGGCCAATTGCACAGACACGAGCTGTATAGCATTAAACAGCTGGTGGAAATTCTGCTTTAGGTGAAATCATAATTAATTCAAGCCAAGAGAATCAGTTTTATTTCCTTTGTCCTCACTTATCACATGATTAATTACCAAACTTACAAATATTTATACTCAAACATTCCTTTACTATTGTTATGAGTGCAAAGCTAAGAATGAGAGCCAGAAACAACAAAATTCCCGTTTACAGGATATAGTTTGCTCAAACCAGACAATACAACTACAGACACCTGCAGGCCATGGTTTATTTTTCAGATGGGCTTCTTTTATCATGGTTATCAAATGCTTCCAATCCCCAATCTGCTGCAGCTGTTATTTTTTGGAACACCCATATGTACCTTCAAAATATTTGACAACCATTATCACAGAATCTTTGCATCAGTTGCCTTTCAGGGTCCAAACCCATACAATTGGCAAGACAAATATTCATTTAGCACACTCAATTCAGCATTTAACCAGATGCTTTAAATCTAGCACATTTCTCGACAATATCCAGGATGTGTGTTTGTGTCCCCTTCAGATATTTTGATGCAGATATAAAGCACCAGATAACCTTCAACAGCCTCTTTCAAGCCCAGAGCTCCTTCAGAGCATGATATTTAAACTGTGTTTTTTCCACGAAGAGAAAATCACTTGTGAAAATAAAACAAAGAACTCTTCAAAGCTAAATAGTCAGTTCATTATTACTGCAGGGACAGAAAGCACAGTGTGCATATCTTTTTAAAGGTATTCCTCCAGGATGCATGAAATACATCAGGTAGTTTGAGAGCAAATCTGTCAGATCTAGATTTCACAGGACTAAAAAAATCTGGTATATAAGATCTCCACTGAGATAAATGCAAACAACAGACCAAATCTGTAACTTATGCTGGCCTGCATTTAACTTTGGTCATTCAAATTGCACCAACAAAATCCTAATTTGAATATAAATACATCTAAACCAACATCATACACAAAACCAAGTTCAATAATGAGTGCCCTTCACAAGCTTTAAGTCTCTCTAACTTTATTTTTGATACAAGCCACTTTTTTTTTTCTGAGAATCTAAAAATCTACTCAATGCCTTTAATGATATTTAGATATTTCTCTCTCAAGCCACCAGTGAATTAGGGTCTTCTAATAAAAGACATGGGATAAAGGCTGATAGCTTTGTTGTCTGGAGCAGAGAATTACAATAGTACATTAATGAACAATATGTGAGCAATTGTAAGTAAAAGTTTTGAATAAAATGTTACACACAAGTAAGGTGTTGGTTTTCTCTTTTTTACTTTTTGGATCAATACCTCCGGTGTTTCTCTCACTGTTACTTTATGGAATAATTATAGACTTTAGCGTTCCATTCTTCACAACTCTGCCTAAAATCAGAAATTACAAGAACAACACTACTTAGAGTGAATAAATTTCTTGAAATGCAATTGTGTTTTACAACTGGCACTGTCTGAAGGACAAGTGCCATAGGTAAAGCACCTTTGAAAATGTGATTTTCAGTGTGTTTATGTTTTAAGTGAGGAGGAAATACCTTCAATAAACACGTGGTAATTTACCCAAGCTCTTGTCTGACAGACAGGAACAGTACATAGCTATCAGACTGAAGGCACTTCTGTTAACAAGCTTGACAAAAATCACACGATATTACCTCTGTGTTGCCAAATGCAAAGCACTCAGTTACCAGTCTGTGAGGTTATTTGGCAAAATGGCATTATGGAAGAAGGAGATCAAGTACTTAGATATCTTTTGGGAACAGCATCAATCTTATGCTAACTTTGCATTAAAATCACAAACATGGTATCCTGATGGCTTTCCTAGGCAAGGAATGTGGACAATGCTCTCAGGGATGCAAAGGGTGGGATTGTTGGGGTGTCTGTGCAGGGCCAGGAGTGCAACTGGATGATCCTGGTGGGTCCCTTTCAATTTAGGATTTTCTATACTTGAGGACAAGGAAAAATGACATTTGAAATTCTGGGAAGTCAACTTTACCTCTCATAAAAATATTCCCAAGCGCATGCTGTCCTGAGAAGGATTGACTCTGCCAGGGATTCACAAGATGGTGCTAAGGACAGGGAAATACTTCTCTGTCAAGAGACAGGAACTGCAGTATAACAGACCTCAGACACAAAAACATTATAAATTATTATTTCATTCAATTACTTTTCATCATGAAAAACAAGCTGATAATTTGGCTGGGGTTTTTATATTTTATCCTAAAAATTACTTCACTCAGGCATCAATTCACTGCTTCAATGACTGATTACAGAAATCAACCTTTTCACAAGATGTACATGCAAAAATACTGCAGAGAAATTTGGACTTATGACTAATTTTACTTTTCAGCTGAAGCATAACATTAAGACTGCCATCAAAGGCTAAGAACATATGTTATTTGATGTCTTAGATGAATCATGCTATGCACTAGATGTTCTGAAGTCTCATTTTTAAGAGGATCATCAGAGTGAAAGCTCTTAATACACTGCTTTAGTCTGTCAAGGTCTCTAATACCTCCAGCCAGACGGCCTGATACGCCTCAAGGTAGCTCTTCCTTGTTCTCACACAATCCAGCACACCGAGCATGGTAATGAGTGTGTGAAAAACTGACAGCCAGGAGGTGCCCCCTGCTCATCGTTCCTCTAAAGTCTGATTATCTCAGGGCCCAGGCACGGCAGTCGCAGTTAATGATGCTGGTGCCACAGCACAGCGCCTCGGGCAGCCCTCTCCAAGGTCACTCTGCAGAGCTTTGTTTGCCATGTCTGCCTTTATTATTGCCTTCAACACAAATGCAATTACTGCCCAGCGTGGCCAGGCTTCTGCAGTCCCCTAAGAGAAGCCACTAAATGGGGAATCACAAAATGCAGCAATCCTTACAGCTGCAAACCTGCAGCACTTCTGTGGTGCTCCCTACAAATTAAAATATCACTTTTAGCATTACTGTAAAAAACAAGGAAAAAATACTTGAGGCAAAGATCACTTGAAATTGCACCTCCCTGAAATGAGTAATCCCTAACCCTAAGCGTCTGCAGACTGACAGTCTAACAGCATTATATTGGGTTTGTGTGGGAAGGTTCTGGTAGCTGGGGGGCTTCTTCCGTGAGAAGCTGTTGGAAGCTTCCCCCAGGTCTGGCAGAGGCCATCCCAGGTGGCTGCAGGATACACAAGGCTGGACCCATCAGCAACAGTGACAGCACCTCTGGGTGACATTTAAGAAGGTGGAAAACCCTGCAAAATTGCAGCCAGGAGAAAGGAGTGAGAATATGCAAGACAAACAGCTCTGCAGCCCCCCAGGGCAGGAGCTTCTGCAGGTGCTGGAGCTGAGGTTCCCCCAAGCCCATGGGGGTCCAGGATGAATCAGAGATCCCCCTGCAGCCCCTGGAGGGTCCCACACTGGAGCAGGGGGTGCCTAAAAGACACTGGGACCTCAAGGGAATTCCATACTGGAGTAGCTCCTGGCAGGACCTGCAGACTATGGAGAGAGAAGCCCACACAAGAGCAGGTTTGCTGGCAGGACCTGTGACCCTGGGGGTGACCCATGCTGGAGCAGCCTGTTCCTAAAGGACTGCATTCCATGGAGAAGGGTCCTGCAGCCCTCAGGAAGGTCTCACTCTGGAGAAATTCATGGAGGATTGTCTGCTCCTGGGGCAGGGAAAGGTCCCTCCAAGAGGAGGAGGGAGCAGCAGAGATGTGAGGAACTGACTGCAGCCCCCATTGCCCCTCTCCCTGCCCCACTGTAGCACCGCTGGGTACACAGAAATGAGACACTGGGGGACTTCAGGCCCATCACTGATCCAAGGGTGAGGCACACAAAGAATTCCCATTGCAACAAGTTAGTTCTGAAAAGGGAGGAGGGGGATGGAAGTAGCCACAGTGAGCAGAGAATTAGAACAGTGAAAGTACTGAAATAGCTACAGTGAGGAACAAGCAGTGGGACCTTGACAGAACAGCACACTGGTTTCATGTCTGCTTCAGAAAAAAATGCAGATTTTTCCACCCCCAAGTATTCAAGGAAAGAACTAATATTCTACAGAGCAAAGTCCTCCATAGCAGTCCTTTAGAAGCAGATGCAAACTCAAGAAGTGGGGATAGGGAAGAAGAGAATTTAAGTGGACAACTCTTTTGTTTTGTTTTATTGTTACTGGATTACATTCCTGTAACACTTCTACTTAACATATTCAAAAACTTTTGGTGAATGACATCCTTAGTGGTCACTTGTCTACCAGGCCTTATTCTCTCAAAGATTTATGCTGGCTGTCTAATAAGAACGGTCCGAATGTCCTCAAAATTCAAAAATATACAAACTAAAGTATACTCCTTTTTAAAGGAACTGCAGCACTTTTATTTTAAGTCTTATTTCTTTATATCAAAGGGTTCAAGAGCAAAACTTATCCCAAACAAGAAGGCACAGCAGTCACTTGCTAGGATTGCAATCAGCACTAAACCAATGTTTAACAACACCTGTGCTTGCTGCCCCTGGGGCTATCAGCAAATAGCACCAGTGAAATATGTCACAACTAAACCAGCAGAGATTTCAAAATACTTCCTCAGAAGAAAAAATAAAACACAGAAGTCCCAAAAAGAACTTGAAGCTATTTTGTTCAAGCCACAGAAGTCCTCAAGATGAAGAGAGAAGCCTGTACAAGTCTGGATGCAGAATCTCACTAATTGGTTTATAAGTGTCAAACCAGCCCGGAAAAGGAACAGCACAGAACCACTGTTTCAACTTCCACACGTGTTCCTGTGCTCAGTGAAAGGATGAGGAAGTCTGCAGTCACGATGGCCCTGTGCACATTTGAGACAAACTGCCAGACAGTGCTGCCATCTAATGAAACTAAAAAACAGGCAGGTCAGAGGTTGTGTTTGGTCTCTTGCTGGTAGCAAAGCAAGGTCATTATAAAAAGCAGTATCAAAGCATTTATCTTGCTATTACTTACTTGGACACTCTTTTCCCAAATTCTATAACCTTGAAGAAGTGTTCTGTTAATTTTCAGGCACTCATGATCCCAGATTAAACTCACTTCCAATCTCTTTCTTCCCTTATACACTTTAGAGAAGAGTGTTTTTTTCAGTTTTGAGAGTGGTGGCAGACAGCAATCTTCTGCCTTGTCTGGTTAAGTACCAGAGTCCAGTGAGCAGTGTGTGGGTTCAGATTTGCTGTGACAGGGGACCTAATCCTCAGCAAAGTATCACCAAAAGGCTTCTGAACACTTGATTTAGAAGACGGTAAGGAGAACTTAACCTTTTTTTTTTTCTTTTCTTATATGACTCCTCCTCCTCTTAGGGGGTTAAGCTCATTCCATTTAAGTCCCACTTTTCCTATTTCATGTAACATGCACCCAAGTTTGAGAAAATTGTACAGCAGAGTCTGCTGTAAGAAAGTACAAATACAACACAAAATAGAAAGGACATGCACGGGTAATACGATATTAAGATATAAGAGTTTACAGCTTAAGTACCCAAAGGGGAAATGCCAACATCAAAATCTAGAAAACACTTAAGGTGTGTCACACTTGCATAAGGGTGAAGAAAACAACATCCTTGATGAATACTAACAATTATTTTAACTTTTACATTGCATATTTTCAACTGTGAGAGTCTCTGCAGCAATAACAGAAACAAACAACAAAGTGACTGAAAAAGGAAGGATTTGTTTGTACCTCTGTTCCTTCCTACAAAAAGGAAGCCCCAAAAATTAACATAGAACTCTTACAGTAAGTAAATGGCACTAAGGCACTACACATGTAGAAATAAACATTCAGCTGAGTCCCTCCATAAAGATGAGAACATCAGGAAGAATCACACAGCTAAATGTTATCAAAACATGGACTGCATTGCATTATTGGATTATTTAGGTAATATATTGTTAACCAGTCAAAGGATTTTTTGGTTATTCAAAACATGAATCCAAGTTAAAACCAAAAAATTCTGTAGTACTTAATAAAATTAAAATTCTAGAAGTAGAATTAATTCCCCTGCAAATCACCTCTGACCACCCATGGTTTCTAAGCCACAGCCCCTGAAATAAACTGAAACATAAGTAAAGAGATTACGGGATCTTTCTTTAGATAGTAAATTATTTTAAGCCTTATTATATACAAATTATGGTACATTTATACATATACACACCAAATTATAATGTCCTATTGTCACTGTATGTAAGGTTACATTCACCAGAAACAAGTCTTGCCTTGAGCTTCTGCAGGGCCATCTGCATCAGAACCTCTCCCAGTTTCTAAAATGTGTTCTTGTGTTCAAGTGTGAGGAAATACAGTATTTTTGTCTCTACCTACCCAAGAATTTGTTTCATTTTTTAAGATGTCTATTTTAATGTAGACCTCTGTCTCCATCTCTAGACTTCAACATCTCTGTGGTTTATGCGCTGTCAAACTTTACTTCTTGCATCACAAATATTCCAGCAAAAACCACAAATTTGTAGTAGTCAAAATTTGTGTGAAGCAAGACTTTGTGCAAACTATGAACAGGATCTGGGGGACAGCACAGAGTGAGAACCTTCCCATATGAACAACGCTGGTCAGTTTGGACAGCCCCACCTCAGGATCTCTGAGAGCAGTATTTTGCCCATTTGTCCTGCAAAATAACTGAAGCCTGCTGTGTAAAGAGAATGAGAGAACGTGTAAATCCACCTGATGTTAGACTAACAATTCAGAAATCCTAATATACCTGATCAATTACTGCAGGTATAGAGGAATAATGATGAGGGGCAACATGAAGAAATTAAACACCGCCATCACTCCCTTCCACCACTGAGGAAAAATGCCATTTTAATGGAGACATTCATACCAAAAGGAATTTAAAAAGGAAAACAAATTGAGAAAAAGAAATGTTGCGAATTTTCAAGTATTGACCGGCAAATGCTACAACTCTTAGTAACCAAGACATAGAATGCTCTTCCTTCTGAAACTTTTGCATTTCATACAAAATTTGTTTGTCAGGGAAAAAATGTGATGTATTGAATGCAAACAAAACTTTATTAGTAAAGGTCATGCCATTATTTCAGAATATATGTCATTATGTGTGTTTTCTAATGTCACACCCAGTTGTTCATTACCCTGTGTGAACACACATGGAAACACAACTTGCCTTCCTCCACAATCCAGAATTAGTGGTTCAGTGAAAAACACAATCCCTGGCTTGGGTTTACTTGCAAATTAAAGAATTAGGGCTAAAAAAATTCAAAAGGAAATGTACCTTTAATTAATTACTAATACTTAAAACTACCTGAGGTAGGTTACTTTGGTAAACTGAAGGAACCGTGGGTTTGTACAAGTAGCCAATCCATATTCCTAAATTCATTGATACCTTACTCCTTGTTACCACATATTAATGCAAAAATAAAATGAAAAATTTATATTGTTCTCTATGTAAAAGACACATCTCACTCCCCTTATAGGGCATAAAAAGCAATTAACCTTGAGGTATATTAACAAAGTTTTGCATTTGAAACATTGAAAAAAAAATGTTTTTAGCCTGTGATGCTGGGATATGTTTTTCAGTAGTACCTGTAAGACTCATCATAACCATTGATGAAGACAGTAACAGGTTCAAAAGGTGAAATAAAAAGAAAAATATGTAGCCGACAGTTACAACTTCTAAGTTGCCATGTAGATTAGTGCAGGGAATAAAGAGTGCATTTAAATAAAATTAGTGATAATAATTAGCATATTTAAACATCTTGTAAAAAGATATTATGTTTTCCTTGTTAAAACCCAAAAATCTTGAATTATCCACCTGTCTTTCATTGCACGAAACCAGCCTACAAACACATTACTGTAAAAATAACTTTCTGGTGTTTCCAAGATCCCTTTGTGTCAGGACTGCAGCTTTCCCCATTGGTGCAGTATAGCAAGAACCGTGGTTACTGCTCCACTGCACCCACACCACAGTGCAGCTTCACAATGTGTTGGCACTACACAGTGCAGGAAAAGGTGCACATTCCTGAGTAATTTCATCCTTCCAGCTGCCAAAACAAACCTCAGAGGCTGCAAGTTCCTCTCCTTTTAAGGCTTACGTCCAAGCCTTATACAGAGCAGCCACAATAATGTATTAAAGGTAAAGGCTGTATTTCATCACAGCTCTGGAGTTTTTCCACATGCACGTAGCCAGGCATTAAAATCACACTTCCATTGACATCATAAGTGCTCAGGCTCTCCAAGTGACACATAATGACTCCTCTGGGGCTCTTAGCACACGGATGGAAGTCTGAGAGACACTTCATTGACACTGAAACAGCTCCAGCGCCTGCAATGTGATGGTAATGACTCCTCTGGGGCTGTTACTGTGTCACTAGAAATAATATGAAACCCTTCCATTGATGTTACAAAAGCACTTACACTGCTATCAGAAGTAAAATCCCACATAGGTAGCAATAAAAAAATGAAATTATTAAGCTAAAAAAAAACCCAAAAGCTCAGGTGCTCAAGGAAAACAAATTTTCAGGAGACTTGTGTGTTTGTTTCAGCCTCACTGAAACATGTTCATGCATAAAAATACTGCCAAAAATCCAACAAACATATCCACCCCCTCACAGGTAAGACATCAGCAGGCACAGCTGAAAGGAGTGCCTAATACTGCTCCCCATCCTGAAACTGTAACTGGTACAGGCCTTTTATTGTACTTATAATAAACTTTGCCTTTACAGTCCTTCTATAACAATAAAAATGTTAATGCTTCATAACCTCTCAAGAAAAGGAATGAATGGTTAGAAGTCAAAATAAGTGATAGCCAGTCTCTGGTATTTCATTATTTACTTGAACTGTTTGGCAAATACTTGTTAAAAAATATACATTCTGCAGTCCTAACCTTCAAAAAATAACGCTCATGGGAGAACTGCTAGTGTATTGAATTTATTATCTGACATCACAAGCTAATTATCAATCCATGTGTGATCTATTGAACTAAAGTAACAAATCCAATTAGCTTTCCCCAGTTACATATAACTGACAACAACTTAGAATTATATTATTATAAATCAGGAACAAGGGACTTTTTGTGTGTAGCATTTTTAAAAAACAACTTTGTGTTTTTCTCTTTACAACCACTTCATGGGGTCAATTTTTCTGTTAAAAAAAAAGTCCCCTTGAATAGATTCTCCAAGGACTGCTTTTGTGTTTGGTACAGAATTACCAGGATCACAGACCCAGTGCTGAGGGCCCACATTCTATAACCTAGAAATCCACCAGGAAAAGTTTAGGAAAACTCACAACAGGCAAGCACAAGTCAAAAAGATAATGCCCATTAATTAATTAAAAGCAACAGGAAGGTTATAGCACACATATATATAGGTATGATGCAATACTTAAAAACTAACCTCCCCACAGGAAATAAATCCATCAAGACAGACTTTTCCCTGCAGCAGAAACTCAAGCAAGGAAAGACAGGAAAAACAAACAAATCAACATCCCCCTCCACCCACCCCAACAAAAAAAAAAAACAAACAACAACAAAA